>CM044008.1:31262866-31297866 GCA_024085815.1 Flaveria linearis
ACAGCTCTGAGACAAACTTGGCCTGTTTGCCATTTTTGAGCTCAACAGTTGTGATCTGCCTATAGGCGAATTCATCTGGATGTCTGCCTTCTAGTAGCAGGTTTAGCTCATCCTTCTGAAGTTCTCAAGCCTCTTATAGACTAAGCCTTTCCTGACCACCCTATTCTCCAACATCGTTTCGGGTGATTGCTTAGTCTTAGGCTTTCTCGAACTCATACAATCTACCAGGGTGTTTTACAAGAGCCACTGTGATCACTTCATCTACAATCCTCTTCATCTGGCTCTTGTATCTCACAGGATGTCTTTCTTAGTGATCCTGTGAGCCACCCTAGGATCAGGCCAAGTCTTCACTCTCTCTTTATCATATTGGAAGGTTTGTTTGAGAGTGAAGAGTCTCAGAGCTTCCTTCTTCATGTTAAGTATAGAAGAAGTAGCATAAAGCTTTGTTAATGCTTTTCAGCATCTCTTCATCATGTAATCTCTGCTGCTCCTCTTCTTCTATCTTAACCCTCACAGTATCCATCTGTGAGGTGGGAGTGATGGTTTTAGATTTGGCTTTAGGTAGAGGAATGACTGTAGAAATAGGCAGTCTATCCTCCTCATCCTCCTCTTTTCTCTTCTTACAGCCTCAACCCCTTCTCTTCTTCTGCAAGGGTGGATCATCGGCTGTAGGTTTTGATGGTGAAGGGGTTGGTTTTGTGGGTTTTGTTTGGGTTGTTGGTGTGGGATGTGGGCAGGCTTTGCTAGCAACCTAGAGATAAGTGCAGGTTTAGTCTGTTTGACTAGCAAAGTCCTGTTCCCAGCACCGGCTTCAGAACCCCTTGGTAAAATCACCAGCTGAACAGATCTTGGTGGCTATAGCCAAGAGTCTGTCCCTGGTCCAGCCTTCACATCAAGGACTGGTCTCCCCAGATACTTCGAAATGAACCTACTCATAGCCTCAAGTCTCTTTCTTTCCTCTTGGCTATAAGTGGTCCATCGGTATTTAATCTCTTTTCTCTCCATATTCCTAATCTCCTGATCTAGCATGGCAGTGTCCTTGTCAAAGCCTTGCCTGAACAGCTGATCAATGACAGAGTCCATTGATCGGCTATGCTTAGCATCAGCCTCCTTGACAAGGGCTGCTAGATCAGTATCCACCTCTACCTTCTCTCCCTCCTTTTCTCCTCTCTTCTTTGTAAGTGACATGAAAATCCTTTTGGATTTCAGCCACTGTAATCGGTTCAGCTCTCTCCTCCTCACCTTCTCCTTCTCCTTCACCCTCTCAGTCTCCTCCGCCAACACCCTCTCATTTTCCAACTCTTTCATCACTTTTTCTCTTCCTCTCCCCTTCCTCCTCTTAGCTTGCACTGATGTCTCCCCCTTTTTGGGTGCATTGGTTGGGGTTTGACTATCAGCAAGCGCCTTAGCAACAGCAACCTCCACCATGGGTTGTATTTGTGAGGGAAGCCTCTGATCAATGGTTTTCATCACAATGTCTGTGATTATTAGTGTGATGAGAGGCAGGGATTGTTGGAAGATAGCAACTAGTTGCTCAGGAGGGTTCTGTTCCTGAGAACTAGTGCCAAAGCAGAGGCAGGTGGCTGAGTTTATAGGAGTGGTTGAGTGTCTATGAGACCTTCAGGTGAAGGTGCCATCTGTGGGTCAATGGTGGCAGATGGACTTCTATCTAAGACATTTTGGCAAGCAGCTCTTTGAGTCTGCTTACCTCTCCTCTCTAGGATAGTGTTTTGAGCAACTATATCATAGAAGAAGCTCACTTCATCATCAGTTTGCACTGAATCACCTGACCTCCTGATAGTGTCAGGATGTACATGCACTGAGTGTGGCTCAGTAGTTGCATGTGCCCCATTTTCTTGGTTCTGGGGACTTCCAGCCTCCGATTGGATCCATCATCGGCAGTTGCCTCTGGTGAGGTCTTATTGCTTGTACCAGCTTCTTCCTGCTCATATGCTGATGCAGGGGAAGTGGCAGCCTCACCAGATTGCCTTATCTCCTTGGCCACACTTGGAGATATGACATGTGATTCTCTGTGTTATGGGCTCCCATCAACACTTGGTTCCACCCTCTCTTCGGTTAGAGATACCCCAGTGTGATTGGTTTCTGGGGAGAGGTGGAGTGTTTAGATGGGTCAACACTTTGGCGATTATGAGGGTAGGGCTTTGTGGGGCGGTTTCAGTGGGAGATGGGCTTGAAGCAGGTGCACATGGGAGGAGTGTGCATTTCAATGGCAGTCTCCTCAAGTGAGAAAGACTCCAGATGTGTGGTAGCCCCTGAAGTGGTTACATCAGGCTCCTGTTGAGAGGAAACCTGTGCGGTTGTGGTAGGTGGAGTCGTGGTGACTGCTGGGAGAATCTGACCAGCAGTCACTTCCTTATTTGTGTTGCAGGGGCATCCTCAGGGGACTCATCTCCCTGAGTAGCCTTTTTGGGTTTTCTTTTGGGTTTGGGTTTGGTAGGGACTTGGATTGTGAGGAGGAGGCTGTGGGTTCCAGCTACGTGGGTTTTCGCAGCTTGGCAGCCTGTTTAGGTTTGGTCGGTGTTGTGCCTGGAGTATACCTCAGCTAAACAGCCATGGCAGGGACCCCAGTGCCAACAAGTCCCTCAGCATTAAGCTTGTTCTCGATGATGGCCATAATGAACCGAGGATACAAGATCCAACGGTTAGAAATAGGTTTCGTGGCCATATCCTTGATTTCCAAAAATATTATTTCAGTGAAGTTCAAAGGTTGTTTTTCAAGGATGGAATACAATACATGTTGCCACCTTGTCGACATCTAGTCCCATGAGGATGTTTTGGGGCCAGACACACATTCACCATATGGAAGATGAGTCGTTGGGGATCTGGAAAGTGTTTCTTCAACAAGGTTGAGGCAGAGAGGTTTACCCTGATAGTCATTGGCAGTGAAACAGAGATCAAGAGCGCCTTTGGGTAGTTGGTAGGGAAGGTGGCATCCTCCACCTTTAGTGTTTGTCGAATAGTAGCTGGAGTGATAACCACCGGATGTTGTTCACAGACGACCGGAGAGAGACATCGCCATCGTTCTCTCCGGTTTGAATGGTATGTTCGTCCAGAACTCAGATAGGGAGGCGGTGTATATGGTGGGGTTGAGTAAGAAGGCCGTTTGGTATGGTGAGTCGTTTATCAGATCGACGGCATTGTGGAATTTTGACCAGAATGGCGATTTAGTGAGATGTGCGAAACAGTTGTGTCGAGGTTTGATTTGCATGGCCGCCATTAATGGTGTATGGGAAGTTTCAGAGGTTTTTGAAAGTTAGGTCAAGTGAGAATGAAAAGCTCTGAAGGTTGGGTATTTATGAAAAGCTCTGAAGGTTGGGTATTATAGGGTATGGCAAAGGCTGAAAGAAAACGACTAAAGGTTTTGGTGTTAATCATCAGTTGTTGAAACGACTGATGACGTGGTTTGAACCTTCAGTATTATAACATCTGAGGACTTGATATTAGTCATCAGTAGTTGAAACTACTGAAACGTTGGTTTTGTCCTTCAGATGTTGTAAACGGCTGAAGACTTGTTGTTAGTCATCAGTATTATAAACTACTGAAGACATGGTTTTCATCTTTAGACGTTGTAATAACTGAGACTTGGTGTTAGCCTTCAGTAGTTGTACTACTGACATCAGTAGTTATGAACTACTGAAGACATGGTATTGCTTCAGTTGTTGTAAACAACTGAGGACTTGGTGTTAATCATCAGAAGTTGTGAAACTACTGAAGACATGGTTTTGTCCTTCAGTTGTTTGGGTATGAAACAGCAGATGTAGGTATCAGCTGAAGAGTAAAGTTACTCATCAGCTGTTTCCGTCAATTTAGTTGTTTCATTCTGACCTTCACATTTACTCATCAGCTCTTTGGCTTGACTTTCAGATGTTTCATTGGCCCTTCAGCTCTTGTGAATATTTTATTCCTCAGCTCTTGTGATCAGATGTTCACAAGTGCTGATAAATTATTCAGAGCTGGTGAACAAATTTTGTCTTTCAGTACTTGTGTAAGATTACACATCAGTAGTTGTGAACAAATTTGTTCTTCAGTACTTATTTGTTTGAATTGTACATCAGTAGTTGTAATCCACCTCACTACATCAGTTGTTTTCAACAAATAATGTACATCAGTACTTTGAAGCATTTTGGTCTTCAGTAGTTGTGAAAATACTGAAGACTCAATTACTCATCAGTATTTATATTTGACCTTTGCATACTAATGCTCATCAGTATTGTGAACTGAGAGCATCAGTATTGGTCAAATTATTCTAGCTGCAGCCTACCAAGCCTTAGTACCAAGTTTTGAAATGTGGCACTATCTAAAGGCTTAGTAAATATATCTGCAAGCTCATCAGCACTAGGCACAAACTTGGATCAATCACCTTTTCATAGCAATCCCTAATAAAGATGTCTGATCTCTATATGTTTGGTCCTAGAGTGCTGGACTGGATTTTTAACAATGCAAAGAGCTGAAGCACTATCCATTAACAATGGAGTCTTAGTCTCTGTAATGCCATAATCCAAAAGTTGGTTCTGAAGCCAAGTACTTGAGATGTACAACTTGCAGCAGCAATGTACTCAGCTTCAGCAGTGGATGTAGCAATTGATGTTTGTTTCTTACTCTGCCAAGAAACTAAACAATTGCCTAGGAATTGGCAACCACCAGAAGTGATTTTCTGGTGACTTTGCATCCTGCATAGTCACTATCAGAGAAAGCAACTAATTTGCAAGAATGCCCAGTTGAATACCAAAGACCTAGTGATTGGGTACCTTGCAGATATCTAAAGATCCTTTTGACTGCAATCAAATGGATTCTTTAGGTGCAGCCTGAAATCTAGCACAGGCACATTTGCAAACATGATGTCTGGTCTAGAAGCTGTAAGGTACATCAAGGACCCAATCATACATCTGTAAAGGGTTTCATCAACCGCTTTACCTTTCTGATCTATATCCAGTTGTGTGATGCTGCTCATGGGAGTAGAACAGGGCTTACAGGTTTGTAAATCAAACTTATTCAACAACTCTTTGGTGTATTTGGACTGATGGATAAGATTCCATCATCCCTTTGTTGATTTGCAAACCTAGAAAGAACTGTAATTCGCCCATAGCACTCATTTCAAACTTTTGCTTCATGATCATTGTAAATTCATCACACAACTTTGGATCAGAGGATGCAAAAATGATGTCATCTACATAAATTTGAACAAGGAGCTTATGCTGTCCCACAGTCTTGATGAACAAGGTTTTATCAATGGTGCCTCTAGTGAACTTATTTTGGAGAAGAAAAGTTGACAGTGTCTCATACCAGGCTCTAGGAGCTTGTTTCAGCCCATAAAGAGCCTTATCAAGCTTGTACACCCAATCAGGATGTTATTGTCCTCAAAGCCTGGTGGTTGACACACATAAACTTCCTCTTTTATTTTACCATATAAGAAGGCACTTTTGACATCCATTTGATACCTTAAGACTGTGAAAGGCAGCATAAGCTAAGAACAACTTATTGCCTCCAGTCTGGCTACAGGGGCAAAGGTCTCATCATAATCGATGCCTTCCTCTTGTGCAAACCCCTGGACAACCAGCCTGGCCTTGTTCTTAACTATTTGGCCCTTTTCATCTGTTTTGTTCCTGAATACCCATTTAGTGCCTATTGCACGCTTCCCTTGGGTAAAGGAACAAGCTCCCACACTTGCTGTTTCTTGAACTAAGAAGCTCAAGCTGCATTGCTTTAACCCATCCATTGTCTCTGAGTGCAACATGGTAGTTCTTTGGCTCTTGCTGACTGATGAAGAGAGCATAGAAGCAGAAATTGGACAATTGACTCCTGGTTGAAACTCCAGCATTGATATCACCAATGATTTGAGATGTGGGTGATTCTTCAGCTCTTGATAGACTATAATGTCAGTGCAAGTGTTTGTAGGACTTTCAGCAGCAACGGATGATGATGAAGATTCTTGAAACCATGTAGGAGATGGCAGCTCAAATGAAGTAGAGCATGTAGAAATCTCATCAGCATTTGTTGTGGATGGGCTGCTGAAGCTACAGGAGCATCAGGTTTAGTGGACTCAGGCAGGTTGTCACTAAACCTGAAAAGGTGAGTACTGGTTACATCATCATCAGTACCACCAGGTGGAGAACTGTTGACAGGCTCAACAGCTGGAGGTTGATAAGGAACATATTGTAGTATGTCCAGATCAAACAACTCCACAGGTTTTGTGGAATCTTGTCCTTTGGAGATTCATTGAACTTGACATGCAGAGTTTCTTCAAACCATCTTTTTCCTACAGTTGAAAACTCTGTATGCCTTGCAAGTTGATGAATAACCAACAAAATACCCTGCATCCACCTTACTAGCAAACTTCTGGAGTGGATTGCTAGTGTTGAGAATGAAACAAGGACACCCAAAGGCTCTAAAGAAAGAAATCAGAGGGGCCAAATGATGAAGGACTTCATAAGGAGTCTTCATCAACCTCTTATTCACTAATGCTCTATTCTGCACATAGCAAGCTGTGTTGATAGCTTCAGCCCTAAAGGTCAGTGGCAATCCTGAGTCAGCCAGCATTGACCTTGCAGCTTCAATGAGAGTCCTGTTCTTTCTCTCAACCACTCCATTCTGTTCAAGAGTTCTAGGAATACTGAACTGCCTTTTAATTCCCTTAGACAGGTAGAAGTCATCAAGTGCGTGGTTTCTAAATTTGTTCCATTGTCACTCCTCACACACTTGACCTGCAGGGAATACTGCTTCTCCACAAATAACACAAAGTTCATAATAGCCTTGGCCTTCATCCTTGGAGTGCAAGAAGAAAGTCCATACAAACCTGAGTAATCATCCACAATTACCAGGTAGTATTTCTTCTTTGCCATGCTCATCACCCTGACAGGACCGAAGAGATCCATGTGCAGGAGTTGCAAGCAGGCAGTGGACTTTGGTTCTTCTATTGGAGGGAATGAAACTCTGTGTTGTTTTCCCTTTAAGCAAGCAGTGCAGTCGTCTTCACACTTGAACTCCTTCAAAGGCAATCCTCTTACTAAACCATGGCTTATTAGCTGATTCATGTTCTTGAAATTAACATGCCCCAGCCTTCTATGCCATAGAGTAGACTCTTGAGGAGATGCCTTGGAGAATAGGCAAGGATGGCCTTTTAGATCAATTTTCTTGGAAAGATCTAAGGCATATACTCTTCCTGTCCTGTTGGCCTTCAGGAGAGTATATTCATCCAACACCTTGTCAATCAAACTCAGAACTTTGGATGACAGAATCCGACAGTTCTGGCTGTGTGAAAAGGGCAACATGGCCTTTATCACATATTTGACTGACACTCAAGAGATTGTACTTGAGATTCTCCACATGGTTAACATCATCAAACCTTATTTCCCCATTGGAAACAAAGCCTTTTCCGATGATGTAACCTTTGCATCATTGCCAAAGGAGACAAATCCCTTCTTTCTTGAGAGTAGTCATTAAGAAGGGATCTGCTTCCTGTCATGTGCATAGATCCTCCACTGTCTACATACCAGATGCTTCTTTGGCATGTTGAAGAACCCTGCAAACATAATACCAGTTAGTTAGTTTTAGAGACCCAAACCTTTTTGGTTTTGGGTCTGTTCTCAGCAACAGGTGCAACACTAACAGGTGAGTTATGTGTGACAGCCTGAGGTGAAGAGATGGTGTAGAAGAGGAACCCTTTGGCTTGGATTTCCTTTTCTGTGGTTTCAACACAGGAGCATCTAATTGGTTGACTCTTCCTATTAGATGCTGAACCATCATTACCAGTTGTGTCTGACTTTGTGATAAAGCTTTCAGCTCTTCAGACACATTGGGCTTGCAGATGATGGTTCCCATGTTGCACCTTCTTCTTTTGAGCAACCTCAGCTGTTGCCTGAGTAACCCCTACCTTCTTTTTGGATTTGCTTTGGGCTTAGGGGTTTCAGGCTTTGATGTTGCTAGTACAAACTTGGTTCAAACTCATTTTTCATTTTATTCATTTGCTCTTTAACTTTCTCTTTTTGTTTGAGTTTGGATCCCCTTTTGTACCAACAATCATCAGTAAGATGATTGAACAAGCCACATACTTCACATGGCTTCTTCTTCATCTTATGTTGATCATCAACTAAAGAAGATGAAACTGCTGAAGACTTGTTCTTCAGCTGTTTGTTATCAGTACTAGCAGTTTTCTTCCTTGTAGTACCTGCTTTCCTGACCTCTTCTTTAGTTTTCAAACCTTTTCTACTGTCAGTTTTCTTCTCTTCAGTGCTGGCAGTAGTTGAGGTTTGAACTTCAGGTGTTATCACTTGCTCTCCAGTACTTTCAGTACTTCTAGAGACAACACCTAAGTTGATCAACTTTTTGATCATGTGACAGTCAGCATTTGAACCATCAGCTGTTTTAGCATCAGCTGATTGGTTTTGGCAGGAATTAATGCTGACTTCTATCTCTGAGGATGCTGAATCAGAAGATAGGAGGTCACATGATGAGAAGGATTGGTTATTACTCTCTCCATCAGATTCCACTTCTGCTCTTGGAATAAAATCTGTGGGAGGGGCAGTGTGATTATAACCAATGCCAAACTTCACATTGGAAGCAGATTGCTTACTAAGAAGCATTTCAAAACTTTGCATGATTGCACCCATCGATCACACTCTACCTGGGTGGTTGCAAGAGTTTCTTTGAGGTCTCTGTACTTCTCTAGAAGTACCTCTTCCCTAGCCTTATCCTCTTTGATTTGGCATTTAAGCTTGTAAATCTCATCATTTTTATCAGTAAGCACAGCCTCAAATTCAGCTTTTCTTTTGGAAATGGTTTGCTCTAGCTCAAAGTTTTTATCAATTAAAGCCACATTTGCTCTCTAATAGAAGTAAATGCTGCTATGCATGAATCAGAACAAAGTTTGGCTTTAGCCTCAGATACCTGTGATGAAGCATTGGATAATGACCCACTCAAAGGCTATTAGAGCAAGATTCCCAAATGGATGATCACCACCATGTTGACCAGCACCTTGGAATAGTTGTTCCTGACCAGATAAATCATCTGGTAGACTACTCCAGTCAACAACTCCTGGGTGAAGAAGCTGTGTTGTTGAGTTGGGGGATGATGAGATTGGGAAGGTTGAGGCTCAGGAGAGCATGTGGTAGCTGAGCAGAAAGTCCTTGAGCTTGACTGGGCTGAGGAACATAGTAGCAGGGTATGGGTATGGCATATGACTCTGAGGCACAAAGTAAGCAGGTGATGCCTGTGCTGGTGATGGATGACTGGAGCTGGTGGAATGTTACCCTCTGTGATGTGAGCTATTGCTTGGAAAAGTCACAAAGGGTGCAGAGGAGTTCGATCCAGATGATCTACACTCTCTAGCAAAGTGTCCAAGTCTATGGCACTTGTGACACCTCAACTTGCTCTTGTCAAAACCAACTTTGGTTTTGCCAGAGAGACCAGGAATTTCCTACCAGTTCTCTTGTAGAACTTTTGAGATCGAATATTTATCATAGCCATCTGACTCAAAATCCATCTCTTCCAGATCATCATCTGGAATGCCCTTCAAGTCCTCCACAAGGAAACACAGGTTATCACTGCTACCCCCTGAACCACTATCAACACCAACAAAAGCATGTTCAGAGTTGGTAGAGAAATCAATATGCTCATCATAAGAACCCTCTGATGCAGCATATTCCGCTCCTGACCTATCAAGGCAGCATTGCCAGTAACAAAGTCATCAGTGAGCTTGCCAGAGTTGGACAACTTCCTCTTTTGCTCTATCTCTCTCTCAAATGTGAGCAGTTTCCTATGAAGTTGGGTGAGAGATAGAGTATCTAGATTTGCACTGGAGCGTAGGACAATGGTATAAGTGTCCCATCTCTCAGGCAGTGATCTGAGGAATCTGTTATTCATCTGGCTATTAGTGTACTCTTGTTTGACCATCTTCAACTCAAAGATCAAACAAGAGAACGCTCATACTGTTGAGTCAGAGTCTCGCCCTTCCTATGACAGAATGTCTCATATTGTTGGGCGAGGATTTCCCTAGTGTTTGCTAAGACCTCATTGGTTCCTCCGTATTGTTCCTTCAGAGCAACCTAGAGATCATGAGCAGTTTCATGATGCAAAAGCCCTGAGTAGATCTCATTTGGAATAGCCATGGCCAAAATTCCATGGGCTTTAGCATCAATCTCGAACAGCTTGAGATCTTCGTCCGAATATTGTTCAGGTTTCTTCGAGAACCTTCTCATTTGATTCAGGGACGCTCACCATAGGCATGTGCGGTCCATGCACCACTGACTTCCAACAACCAGAACTGTTGACAGACAAGTGATGAAGCATACGACGCTGCCATATGTTATACTCGTTCCTCACAAGCATCGGGGGCTTGGTAGAGGAACCAGTATTGTGAGGATCGTTCGATGGTGTCGTCATCTCAGATTTCAGTCAAAATCAAGTTAAACAAAACAAATGTAGCTCAAAACCACAGAGAACCTCAAGTTTAACGGCCCGAAACAGCAGAATCTCAATCTCTAAGGCTAATTCTTGCAAATTGCTAATTCGATCAAACGTAGAGATCAAAAGAGCAGTTTCAATGATCAATGATGAAATCGATCAATGATTAACCTGCTCTGATACCATTTGACAGGAACTCAGCCTCTAGTTTGATCAATTAGGTTGTATTCGCAGCGGATTTAGCACAGAATTAGCAATTACAGCAAGAACATAAAGGATTTTGCATGTAACAGTAAATATAGAGAGAGAGAACAATTCTGCCAAAAAGGTAATATTCTATTTGCTCACACGTTTCGGCACCGAATACAATTAGGTCATCTATCTTTTATAGGCAAAATGACGTATGCTGATGTCACTTGATAGTGACATCAAACGGTTATTAACAAACTACTGAGAACTAACTAAACTACTGAAGATGTCACAACAGCTGACATCTTCTTACAAAATTACCAAGTGTTCTACCTATTCAAGTACTGAAAAGGAAACTACTGAAAAGCTACAACGACTGAAGAACAAACTCTTCAGTCGTTTACAACTACTGAACTATAACAGCTGAAGAACAAACTCTTCAACTGTTGTACAAACTACTAAAAGGAAAAACATAAAACAACTGAAAAGTAAAACCATCACAACAACTGAAGAAGACTTCTTCAGCTGTTGTGACAAAGTCTGAAGCTTCAGCACTTGGTCTTCAGACTGATCTTCAGATGATTCATCAGCTGATGACTTCAGTAGTTGTCATCAGCTGATGTCTTCAGTCATTGTCTTCAGACTTTGTGCATCAGTTGTTGATCAGCTCTTCAGTTCTTCAGTTGTTGATCTTCAGCACTTGTCTTCAGTACTTGAAGTCTTCAGTACTTGTATTCATCAGTACTTCAGACTTCAGTGCTTATCTTCAGTACTTGGGATCTTCAGCTGTTGTTCTTCAGATCTTGATCTTCAGCTGTTGAGTCTTCAGTCTTTGTCAAACTACTGATGAAGCCTTCAGCAGTTGTTGTGATGTCATGTGGGACTTAGAGGTTTTCCTGATCTTGGCTCATTGGTTCTTTGGTCCAACAAAACCCCAGAAAAAAACTTATAACAATAAGGGTAAAGGTAAAGTTGTTGCTGCCAAGCCTGCCACCAACAAAAACAGCTGGCTAAAAACAAAGCAGCACCCCCTCCTGAGGAGCGACACTGTTTGAATGCAATAAGATGGGACACTGGAGACGTAACTGTCCTGACTATCTAGCCAAGGAAGGTGAAGAAGGCCAATGGTGAAGGCTCTTCTTCAGGTATTCTGATTTATGTTATTAAACTTTCACTGTTTCCAGCAACACATGGGTATTTGATACTGGATGTGGTTACCACATCATTATGTCTTGCAGGAGCCTGAAAAGTGGAAGAAACTGAAACAAGGCGACATGGAGCATCATTGGTGATGGGAAAAGAGTACCGGTTCTAGCAACTGGAACATATCATCTTTCTTGTCCATCTGGTCTTGTAATTACTTTAAATAATTGTTTGTTTGCTCCTGGTTTAACCAGAAACATTATTTCAGTTTCGTTATTGTTTGAACAAGGATTCAAGTATGTTTTTAATGATGCTGTTATTTCTGCCTACTTGAATGATATCTTTTATTTTGAGGCTAAACCTCAAAGTGGTATTTATGAGATTGATATTCAAAAAACAATAATGTATATAATCTTTCTAAACGTATCTAATCTGGTATTAACGATACGTTTCTATGGCATTGTAGACTTGGCCACATAAGCAAGGCCCGTGTGAAAGGCTTCAGTCCGAAGGGATTCTTGAATCCACAGGACCTGAATCTTTTGATGAATGCAAATCTTGCTTAGCTGGCAAACTCACAAAGGATCCTTTCACCCATGTTGGTGAACGGGCTAAGGATCTGTTAGCACTTATACATTCTGATGTATGTGGTCCTTTCAGAACCATGTCTAGAAATCACGAAAGATACTTTGTTACGTTTATTGACGATTATAGTCGATACGCCTATGTCTACCTTATGAAGCATAGACATGAAACCTTTGAAAAGTTCAAAGAGTTTCAGAACGAAGTAGAAAACCAACTTGATAAGACTATCAAAGTACTTCGATCAGATCGAGGTGGAGAATACCTAAGCTAAGAGTTCACTAATCATCTAAAGGAATGTGGAATTATTTCACAGTTCACTCCATCCGGCACACCCCAACTTAATGGCGTGAGTGAGAGGAGAAATCGAACCCTACTTAATATGGTTCGATCGATGATGTGTAGAACTAACTTACCTCACTCCTTTTGGAGTTATGCTCTTATGACCGCCGCCCGCCTTGTCAATCTGGCACCGACTAAGAAGGTAGATAAAACTCCATATGAGATATGGCATGGGTCTAAACCCAATTTGTCTTACCTTAGAGTATGGGGATGTGATGCTTATGTCACTAGTGAGTCTAATGACAAGCTAGATCCTCGAGGCGAAAAAACTATTTTCGTTGGATACTATAATAGAAGCGGATATTACTTTTACCATCCTGATGCAAATATGATTTCCATCAAAAAGAAGGCACATTTCCTCAAGAAAGAGTTTCTTGATCGAGGAACTGGAAGTAATATTGTGGATCTTGAAGAAATTCAAGAACCACAAACAAACGCTGATGTAGTAGGTGCGTCTGAACAACAAGATTGTTGCTGATTCAGACATAAACACGAGCGTTCGCAGAAGTAACAGAACTCGCAAAGAACCTAACAGATATATTTGGAATCAAGAGGGTCCAGAGGTTCGGGTAGTAGCTGATTCTGGTGATGAACCTACTAAATACAAATCTGCTATCTCAGATCCGGAATCTACAAAATGGCTAGATGCCATGAACGCCGAGATGCAATCCATGCGAGACAATCAAGTCTGGGACTTGGTTGAGCTACCTCCGGTTTCACGGCTGTAGGGAGCAAGTGGCTTTTCAAGAGAAAACCGACATGCATGGAAATGTACACACCCTATAAAGCACGGCTAGTTGCGAAAGGTTTCACTCAAACTCAAGGTGTTGACTATGATGAAACTTTCTCACCGTTGCTATGATCAAATCGATTAGGATATTGCTTGCCATAGCCGCGTACTATGATTACGAGATATGGCAAATGGATGTCAAAACCGCTTTTCTAAATGGACATCTCTCTGAAGATGTCTATATGGTTCAGCCCGATGGTTTTGTCGATCCACAATATTCAAATAGGTGTGCAAACTGAATAAGTCCATTTATGGACTTAAACAGGCATCCCGTAGCTGGAATCTTCATTTTGATCAGAGAATCGTCGAATTCGGTTTTGTCAAAAATGAAGATGAGCCTTGTGTTTATAGAAAGGCTAGTGGGAGCACTATATCGTTCCTCATATTGTATGTGGATGATATACTGATCATTGGAAACAATATCTCAATGCTTAACGAAATTAAAAATGGTTGGGAGCTTGTTTCGCAATGAAAGATTTTGGAGAAGCTGCTTACATTCTAGGAATAAAGATCTATAGGGATATCTAAGCGGCTTCTAGGGCTTAGTCAAAGCACATACATAGGCAAAATGATGACGCGCTTTAAGATGGAAAACTCCAAGAAAGGAGGTGTTCCAATGACTAAAGGTACCGTGTTGAACAAATCACAATCTCCTTCAATGGACATTGATATTAAGCGAATGGAAAAGGTTCCATATGCTTCAGCGATTGGTTCCATCATGTATGCTATGCTGTGCACTAGACCTGACGTCTCGTATGCTTTGAGCATTACTAGCCGTTATCAGCAAAACCCTGGCTTTGCCCATTGGACTGCAGTTAAGAACATTCTGAAGTACTTGAGAAGGACTAAAGACATGTTTTTAATATATGGAGGAGTTAGAGAACAGCTCACTGTAAGATGTTACACTGATGCTAGTTTTCAAACTGATCGAGATGACTCTCGCTCACAATCTGGTTTTGTATTCACACTCAATGGTGGAGCCATCTCTTGGAAAAGTTCCAAGCATAGTGTGGTGGCAGATTCTACCACTGAATCTGAATACATTGCAGCATCTGATGCTGCAAAGGAAGCTGCTTGGATGAAGAAGTTCATAGCCGATCTCGATGTGGTTCCAAGTATTCAGCAACCAATCGAGATATTTTGTGATAACACAGGTGCTATTGCTCAAGCCAAAGAGCCCAGATCTCATCACAGGGCCAAGCACATTCAGAGGAAGTTTCATTATATACGGGACATAGTGAAACAGGGAGACATCGTGATAAGAAAATCGACACAGATCAAAACCTAGCAGACCCGTTTACTAAGCCCATGACTCAGAACAAGCATGATCTGCATAGAAATGCGATCGGGCTTAGATTAGCTAGTGATATGTTTTGATTTAGTATTTGGATGTATGAACTTTTAAACAGTTATACTTTTGAATTCATTTTGATCTACTGATATAGATACAATTATGAATCCTATAACAGTGTTCAATTTTAATACGTTTAATCCATGGATATTGTATTCTAAATTATCCATAGTCGGTCAGATTTGTGGGAACAATTATGAATTAAGACTATTCTGAATTTAGACTCAAGGAGTTGACTTCTAAATTCACAGACCTCATTATGAATGACGTTGGATGCAACTCGCCACAAACCATCTTATTATAAGATGCTTTGATATTGGTATACTCATTTAGTATCCTATGACCTGAGATGCATACTAGAACTTCCATTTACCGAGGGTTATTCTTTGATCACTGCCACCGCTGTCGCGTAACTGCCAGTCATAAAGGCTTTGGTTGGGAATAATTCTGAAGTTCAGTGGGAGTTGTATGTAGTCAATAAGGGATTCTGTACTCTTACATTATATGTAACAGTTAGACATCATGGCGCCCTCGTTGATTCAAACTGGTAAAATGTGAGGCCTCACCCAAACTGACTGTGTGTTTGATTGGACCATTTTGAATCTAGATCGAGAACTATAATAATTGAGTCCTATATGAGAACTAATCTCAATGACTCAATTGATGTCTTTTACAGAAAGGATAAATGACTATGATTACCATAAGTTTATTGTCTTGTTATAGTAAAATGATACTAGAAGAAGATGTTTGGTTAATGACTTTAAAGTATCATACCTTGTTGGGGGCAGCCATGTGCAGCTAGAGCGCCGCTGACTGTCTACGTGGAATTTAACCAAATGTCGTCCAAGTGGGAGCTTGTTGGATTATGTACGAGTTCGGTTACGTCACGTTGCCAACAAAGCTATGCCCCGTAAGAGTTACACCTTGGGCAACAAATATTAAGTCCACTTAATTGATTAACTGACGCTTACGAACTATATCAGGTTTTTATAATTTATAATTGTTATAAATTATTTAGTATTAATGTTTATTTAATTAAATAAAGGAAAAGCTAAGATTCCTTTTCAATATATTAAACGTTCCTTTTGAAAAGCAAAGTGAAGAGGTAGTGGAGCACTACCATTTGGACAGACAATTTCCTCTGGCATTCTCACACCCAAAAGCAAAACAAAAAGCATTGATTCAACGAACCCAATCAACTTCATTCAAAGAACATTCAAACCCATATCATCTCTCCAAGAGTGACTTAATTGAGTTTTCTTGATCTTCATAAAGAAGAACTCTGCAAGCTTTGAATTTCTTTCAACTTTCAAACAACCGATATATTTGATTGCAACCGTGGATCACGCCTCTTAGAGCCGCAACCACTGTGTTCCAATTTAGTGTTCGTTGATTCTAGCGTTTATTCGTTGTCCCTTGGTGTCTCAAACGGTTAATTATTAACCACAAAGGTATATTATATCTCATCAGTAGGATATTCATATTCTGTATTTGCATTGTTTGTAACCCAGATCCTGTCGGGTTCATTCTGATATTTATTATTACTCTGCTGCGTTAACTGTTATTAATCTGATTAATAATTATCAAAACTGTTTTGATAAATAAACCTAACGAAGATACCACTGAACCCAACACAGTCCATGAGGAATATTTGCTAGTTTCCATCTCGAGGGTGATTGGAATGAAGGTTTTGATGTTCGAGACGGTGATAGCGGGGTGAGTTTTTGGGTCCATGGTGTTGGTAATACAAGAGATATGTTGTGAAGGGCTGGCCTGCGATGAAGATGAGGAACAGGAGAGAGGATCGAAAAGAATTAGAAAAAGAGGTTTGATACCATGTTGAATGAGAGAATATTTTTGTCTGCCTTCATTCCATATTTTTCATACTATTATATAGAAATTACATTTAATAGCCTCCTCTAATTATACTCCTATAATTATGCTATCTACGATAATTGTGATGATACAATTTTGATACAAATTTAGCCACTAATTTATGTCTATTCAATATATATATATATATATATATATATATATATATATATATATATATATATATATGTGTGTGTGTGTGTGTGTGTGTGTGGGGGGGGGGGTTCAAATAAAAAATAATATTTGTCTAAGAAGTGTAAGAAGAAATAAAGTGCTGACACGTGACAAAACTAGAAAATAGATTAAAGAATATTTTGATCTATTAACCATTTAATCTAATTTCATTTCTCTTTTAAAAATATAGCATTTTTTTTACACACTCTATTTACCCACAAACCCTACGAACAATTAACCTCATAATACAATTAAAGCCTAAATGTCTATCGTTGTCTTAAACTCTATAATTACATAAAACAACTAATCGATGATTAGAGGTGTTAACTTGAGCGTGGTGTTAATAGGTAGTGTTTAAAGACAATGATTCGATAGTCAATGATAGCGTTAATTAGAGGTAATGAATAATTACGGTGGATGACATCAACGATCAATGAAACTCGAATGTCATTCGTTTTATCATACTCAGTTGTCACGATGATTGTTCGAGCACGAAACAACACATAGATTGTTGTTCTAATGAAAAACAACATAAAACATGTTATATTAATGTAAAATAGTGAACATTAAATAATAAAGAAAGTGTTGTTTCTATGTTATTTGATATTTTGACATAATACACCACAGAAACAACACAGGTGTAACCACCTGTATTTTTTTTATATTCACTTATGTTAACATTTGTTAATAATACAATCGTGGGGATTCCAATTATAAAGCTTGCGATATTAAATAATAATAATAATAATAATAATAATTATAATTATAATAATAATGATAATAACATTAATGATGATAATAATATTAATAATAAAGTCCAGGGGTTATTTCTGCCAATTTGGAAACTTAATAAGAAGTTTCAAGCATAAAATATTAAACTTGAAACCGCAGGGACTGATTGTGTAAAATTTCAAAAACCCCAGCTTTCCCCCTCGATTTTCCGGCGACTATTCCGGCATCCCTCCGGCCGAACTCCGGCGAAGCCAAATCGATGAAATTACACACTTTCAAGCCACAAAACCGGTCCCAATGCATTCGTGGATGAGATTCGAACCCAATGCAACCATTAAACACGTTTAAACCTCGAGATATTCGGATCCAAAGCTACCACATCGAAATCACAAAAATTCCCGACAAGAAATCAATCAATTTACCCCATTTGAACCCCACAATCCACCGAAAGTTTCTTGGATCCAATTCTAATGGAATTCCAACAAAAACACGTGTTGAATCGGTCAAACAAACGGTTAAAATCTTCACTTTATTCTCGGATTCGATACCACTCAATAAACCCACTCAAACAACATCAATAAACAAATTAAAGCTACAAAATCGATCATTATTACATACCTAATCGAACTCAGTTTCAATTTCACCAAACACAAACACAAACACAGAATTCGATCACCACCTTCATCGCGACCTGCAACTCCAATTCTAACCAACTTCCACTCGATTTTAATCGAAATTAACATAGGGGTTCCATCTAGATCGTCATTAGAAGGTTCCCCTAAGTTTAATTTGATTATGGTTGTGTTTTGAGCATCAAACGATTACCCCACGAGCCGCGACCTGTTCTTGAAGAGTTCAACCTCAATGAACATCGTACGGGTAAATTACACACACATACATACTCGATACATCATGGGGAACAAAAGCCCCATGATGTCCGAAGCTATCTAAGTCGAATTCATGCTCAATTTGAGCTTTGATCGATCTAGGGCTCGAATTGGATTTGGGGTTTTGGTTATATTGGTTTAAAAGAATTAAAACCGGATCATAACCGCGGCTTAGGCCTTCGGTTCACTGGTTCCATGCTTTCCCCTCAAACAGAAGGTCCCGGGTTCGACCCGGGCACCTACACTATTTTTTTAGGCCTTTTAAGCCTTTAAAAATTCAGAGAAAAATTCTAAAAATCATAAAAACATTTTTACAAACATTAAAAATTTCTAAAACCACTTAATTACTTTCTGAAATTTATTTTATAATTTATTCATTTATTTTATTTGTTTTAAATAAATAAAATAACTAATTATGTTTCTACCAATTTATAATTAGTGTATAATACATAATTATACATTAAATAAATTGAACCCAATATATATACATAGTTTATATTATTCAATTACCGAAACAACTGTTATTTGAATAAATTACATTTTACATAACCGCATACAATTTATAACTCATGTATATAATTAGCATACAAAAATATAGTTATGCTTACTTATGTGTAAATGTATTATATATATAATTATGTACATAATTATACATATAATTATATATAAATACATGACTATATATGATTATGTATATAATTATACATATACAATTTATTAAATTGTATATATGTATAACCTATATGCATAAATTTTTATTAAAAGCTTGGACATAATCACTTTCAACAAATTCGTTTATTTCAAGACATTCAAACCAAATAAAATTTATCAATTTAAACTACCATAGAAATCCTAATACATTCCCAAATTCCCAAATCATTATTATTCTAATTTGAGACACCGTTCCTTAGGTTAATCATAAGGAAATCGTTGGTGTCTAATCTATCACGTCCAAATTCAAATCTCATCAATCAAGTGAGTATTCATATCCCCTTTTTATATCATTTCCTATTTGGGGGAAATCATGTGATACAATATATTCTATCATGATATTCTATTGTTATTTCATTTTCAATTCAATTCAAGACAGGTTATGTTATTACTTGCAATTACGTGAACATACTGTGATAAACTGGACGACAGTAAAACCCTAATTCAATCAATCAATCCTGGTATCAATGGTAGATCTACTGGTTTGAATAACCCACCCCACATGGCTTACGAGTGGTGATTATACCAGAGGCAATTAGTCAATCTATGGTGTTTGTGTGGAGTCCATTATATGCAAGTGTCAAGTCAAGGGGTTTATATTGTGTCGGTTTATCTATATGCTTCGCGGTTGCCATATAAGTCTTAATGTTACCTTGTGAATTGAATTACTCTCAATGGATCAATCAATCAATCTATATGTATATTCAAAACTGTGATTACTCACCAGCTAACTCGTTAGCTGACTTTATTTTCTCACATGATTTCAGGTTAAGCAAGATAGTGGACTTCTACCTGCTCATTTAAGACCCGGACCTAGTTAAAATAAAAGACAATTACTATTGTGGTTTTAAATTGTTGTATTTGTGTATGTTGAACTTATATTATCTTGTAATCCGATTTTAATATTATTTCCACTATTAGACAACCATGTGTTATGAACAATCCATCATTCCCTCGTCCGCTCCGATGATTCCGCCGTCGGTCGGGGTGTGACAGATTGGTATCAGAGCCATGGTTATAGGGAATTAGGTTATTAGAAATGGAATGACCTAGACTATAACTAAGTACCTTTACACATGAGTTTTCTCATGTATTTTATATGCTTAGATAGGATTTTATGTGCCTTACATGTTTATACTTGATTATGTGATTATCTGCTTTATGTGATTCTTCTTATACTTTGAATCTATCAATATACACACGAATCTTAACTCATATTCTAAAGCATTGTGTGCCTAATTCAAGTAATTTCAAACTCCAAAACTCGATTGTTATTCATGGTTTTCAAATCTCGTCAAAGTCCGTGTCACATGACCGAGAACATGCAATGCTGGAAGAGTGGGATACCTGTATCTTAAGGTGTTCTGTCTAGGCAAGGTATTCATACAACTTGATTACCTTACCTGGGAACCCTCGAGATGAGTATTCGCTTATAGGTACGCATGTCCTCATTAAGGTTGTGGTGGACACAAATACTTTGATAAGTCAACGTATTCGCTTTGGTTTGCGAACCGAACGTTTACACTCCTAACCTCTCATTGTTATTCTAAATAATCTCATTAACGATTTTATTATTTTGAAAAGTTTTAAAAACCAATTACCCGTTTCTCATAGAGGTTTCTTCTTTCCATATTATACAGCATGTCTTCTCGTCAAAACCGCTCCCGATCTAGAAGCTCTGGCCGCAAGATTGCTGCTATAGTGGCACGTGAAGTTGCTGCGGTTATCCCAACACTGCTTACCCATTTGAACCAAGGCAACAACACCGTTCAAAATCAAGCCGTACAAAACCCAACTGCACCAAACCCTCCACGAGCTTGTACCTACAAGCATTTCAATTCTTGCAATCCCACTAAGTTTAGCAGGACCGAAGGTGCCACTGGTCTTTTACAGTGGTTTGAGAGTATCGAGAACACTTTCCTCAATAGTGAGTGTCCCGAGAATCTCAAGGTTCGTTATGCTACAAGTGTTCTTCAAAAGAGAGCACTCACTTGGTGGAACGGTGAGAAACGAACCCGTGGAACTGATGCAGCATTAGCATTGACGTGGGATGAAGTTAAGGAGCTTATGACTCGGGAATTCTGTCCGAGAAATGAAATTAAGAAATTGGAAGCTGAGTTCTGGGACTTAACTCAAGAAAGTGGAGAAAATCTAGCTTATACCAACCGATTTCATGAACTGAGTCTACTTGTTCCTCATCTGGTTACTCCTTTAACTCGGGCTATCGAGAAATACATCGGTGGTCTACCCATGCAAATTCAAGACACGGTGTGGGGTAGGAATCCTGCAACCTTGGAAGATACCATCCGGTTAGCTGCTCAGCTAACTGACAATCATGTTAAGGCTGGAACCCTGACTAGGAAGGGTGCTAAGAAGGTGCCCGGGAAACCCTCAGCTGAAACCCCTAAGGACGAAAAACCTGAATCTTCTCAAAACAGGAAGAGAAAGGCTAAATCCCAAAACTTTGCTGTGATTACCCCTGCTGTGCCAATTAATCAAGTCCCTCCAACTCGTCAACCAGTAGTCAACAACCAACCACCGATGAAAAAGCCATACGCTGGACCCTTTCCGCAATGTGACCACTGCAAGTATCACCATCCTGCTAATGTTCAGTGTCGCCAATGCACAAACTGTGGTCGTTTCGGCCATACATTCAACGTGTGCAAGAATACTGCAAGGGTTCCAGTTCCCACACCAACTGTTCAGCATACCCCGACAATCACACACGCAAGAGCTTGCTACCAATGGGGAGATCCTAACCATTTCCGCAACCAATGTCCGAAGCTTCTCAAGGCCGTCCCTGCAGCTCAAGGTCGAGCATTCAACATCAATGCCCAACAAGCTCAAGTTAGCAACGACGTGGTGAACGGTATGTTCCAAATTAATAATCAATACGCTTCGATTCTTTTTGACACTGGTGCAGATAAAAGCTTTGTATCCTTAGACTTTGAGCCATTACTTGCTAGTGCCCAAACCAAGCTAGATAACCCCTTTACGGTAGAGATAGCTGACGGAAAACCCATTACAATTAATTCTGTCATTCCCGACTGTACTTTGAATCTAAGCGAGCATGATTTCCCTATCAATCTTATACCCATGCAACTGGGTAGTTTCGATGTTATAGTAGGCATGGACTGGTTATCAAAGAATCATGCCGAAGTGATTTGTCATGAAAAGACCATTCGTATCCCTCTCCCGACTGGAAGCATACTACAAATCTACGGGGAAAAACCTTACAAGGGGCTTAAACTCATGTCTTGTACCAAAGCTCAAAAGTACCTCCGCAAGCATTACGTGGCTTTCTTAGCTCATATCGTGAAGGCAGATGAGAAACCTAAGAAGATTGAAGACATTTCGGTTGTTCGAGAGTTTCCTGAAGTCTTTCCCGAAGATTTAACCGGTCTTCCTCCCGTTCGTCAAGTTGAATTCCGAATCGACCTTGTACCTGGTGTAACTCCCGTGGCAAAATCTCCTTATCGACTTGCACCATCAGAAATGCAAGAACTTGCTAGTCAATTGCAAGAACTGTCAGACAAAGGATTCATTCGCCCGAGCTCATCACCATGGGGAGCTCCAGTCTTATTCGTGAAGAAAAAGGATGGCTCATTCCGTATGTGTATTGACTATCAGGAACTTAACAAACTCACAATCAAGAACCGTTACCCATTACCCAGAATCGACGATCTGTTCGATCAGCTTCAAGGAGCCACTCATTTCTCAAAGATCGATCTTCGTTCTGGTTATCACCAACTTCGTGTGCATGATGATGATATTCCAAAAAACCGCTTTCCGAACGAGATATGGCCATTACGAGTTTACAGTGATGCCATTCGGGTTAACCAACGCACCGACAGTATTCATGGATTTAATGAATCGCGTGTGTCGGCCATACCTAGACAAATTCGTGATCGTATTTATCGACGACATCTTGATATACTCCAAATCAAAATCCGATCACGAGAATCACCTTCGTCTAATACTCGAACTTCTGAGGAAAGAGAAAATCTACGCCAAATTCTCAAAATGTGAATTCTGGCTTAATGAGGTTCAATTTCTGGGTCACATAGTAAACAGCAAGGGAATTCACGTTGATCCTGCAAAGATCGAGGCAATAAAGAAATAGGGAGAACCTAAAACTCCTACAGAGATTCGTTCATTCCTTGGTCTAGCCGGATATTATCGACGTTTTATTCCTAACTTCTCGAAGATTGCTGTGCCACTCACTGCTTTGACCCACAAGGATAAGCCTTTTTCTTGGGGGCCTGATCAAGAAAAAGCATTTCAAACCCTCAAGCAAAAGTTGTGTGAAGCGCCGATTTTAACACTTCCTGATGGAAACGACGATTTCGTTGTCTATTGTGACGCTTCAAAACAAGGTCTAGGTTGCGTTCTCATGCAGCGAGGCAAAGTTATCGCTTATGCTTCAAGACAATTGAAGGTTCATGAGAAAATTATACGACACACGATCTTGAATTGGGTGCTGTCGTATTCGCACTCAAAATCTGGAGACACTATCTCTATGGCACTAAATGTGTTGTATTCACCGATCATAAGAGTCTCCAGTACATCTTCAATCAGAAGGAGCTTAACATGAGGCAACGACGATGGGTCGAACTACTCAATGACTACGACTGTGAGATTCGTTACCACCCTGGTAAAGCTAATGTCGTAGCCGATGCATTAAGTCGTAAGGGTCAAGTTATGCTTCAAAGTGTTACCATTCAAACCGACCTCGTGACCCGTATACTCGAAGCTCAACACGAATCAGTCACCGAGGGCAACATGTATGAGGAAATGTCATGCGGTGTTGAACTCCAATTGGAAACCAAGTCGGACGGACTATTGTATTTTCTAAATCGACTTTGGATTCCGAATCGCGATAATCTTCGAACAACCATCATGGATGAGGCTCATAAGGCTCGTTATTCTATTCATCCGGGAGCAGATAAGATGTTCATGAATCTTCGGAACCAATATTGGTGGCCCGGCATGAAGAAGGATATAGCCTTGTATGTATCTAAATGCCTCACGTGCTCCAAAGTCAAAGCTGAGCATCAACGTCCCTCTGGATTACTCGTACAACCCAAGGTTCCACTATGGAAATGGGAAAGCATATCCATGGATTTCATTACCAAGCTGCCTCGTACCGCTAGTGGTCACGATAGTATCTGGGTTATCATTGATCGATTGACTAAGTCGGTTCATTTCATTCCAATTCGGGAAGATTATCGAGTCGAGAAATTGGCTCGTATTTACATTAATGAAATAGTCAGTCGTCATGGTGTACCTTTAGATATTATCTACGATCGCGATGGTCGTTTCGTCTCTCGTTTTTGGAACAGTCTCCAATCAGCTCTCGGGACTCAACTAAATCTTAGCACAGCCTATCATCCTCAAACCGATGGTCAAACTGAAAGAACGATACAGACACTCGAGGATATGCTCCGGGCTTGTGTCATTGATTTCAGTGGATCGTGGGATTCTCATCTTCCGTTGATCGAATTCTCTTACAATAACAGTTACCATACCAGCATCCAGATGGCACCATTGAGGCCTTGTATGGTCGAAAGTGTCGATCTCCCATCTGCTGGTCTGAAGTTGGTGAATCACAGATTACTGGTCCGGAATTGATACAAGAAACAACCGACAAAATCCATAAGATCCGTGATAACTTGGTCGCTGCTAGAAATCGTCAAAAGCATTATGCTGACAAAAGACGTAAGCCCATGGAATACAATGTCGGTGATCTCGTACTTCTTAAGGTGTCACCTTGGAAGGGAGTGATTCGCTTTGGGAAGAAAGGGAAGCTAGCACCTCGTTACGTGGGTCCATTCAAAGTGCTCGAGCGAATTGGGAAAGTGGCCTACAAGCTTGAATTACCCCAGGAACTTAGCAATATACATCCGACGTTTCATGTGTCCAACCTCAAGAAATGTCTTGTGACAACCCGAAAATTTTTCATGATTTAATAAAATTTTTATGTGAATTATAATTTATTTTTATATTTTTATTATTATTTAATGATAATAATAATATTGACAATAATAATAATAATAATGATAATAATAATAATTATGATAATAAAAATAAAGTTATTATTAAAAACCTAAACTCTAAAAAGTTTGGGTTAAAAATGTAACAATTGAAACATGTGTTATGAACTTTTAACATAAAATGTTAAACAAAACAAATTACAGGGGGTAAAAGTAAAACTTTGATTTTAAAACCCAACCCCCCCGTCGACTTCCCCTTCTCCGGTCGCCGCCGGCGACAATTCCGGCGAGCCATTACACCCAAAATCACTTAATCTTTGATCAATCCAACTATCCCGACAACTCCGCGTGGGAGGATCGAACCCGAGACCCACTTCAATTTAAAAATTTGAGTGCGAATTGCCACTATTCCACCCATTCGACTTTCGGCCGAGATAACGGGCCACGAACGCCCACTGATCAAAAATAAAATCAAATTAATGGCGCACAAACTTAAGTTAGGCCGATTATAGTGTTCCACTGTACCCAATTGTGTATAAAACAAACATTAACATCTCATTCAACCACCACTCATACCCGCGACCTGCAACTCAATCGAAGGGCTTGTTCGAAGCAATCTTTGCTGAAATTAACAGTGGGTTTTTGATCACAAGCATCATTAGAAACTTCCTGTTGAAAGAATCGGATTATAATCATCGTTTGGGCATCAATCGATCATCAAGAAGCCGCGACTTGTTCATCGTAGTGTTCCCCATCAATTTAACTTCGAAACAGGTAATTAAACACACCTATACATTCGGTTCATCATGAGGAAACTAATCCCCAACATTAAACTGATAAATAACATCGATTTGATGTTCAATTTGATCCATAAACGATTTAGGGTTCTTGGTTTGGAGGGGAAGGGCTTCGGATGTGTTTAAAAGGAATTGAAACCAAGGAATACCGCGGCTGCGGCCTTGGTTCAGCGGTTCCCTGTCCACTTGCATCCCGAGAGGTCCCGGGTTCGAACCCGGGCAACCTCCTTTATTTTTTAGGGCTTTTTGGGCATTTGAAAATTGCAGAAAAATTATAAAAATTATAAAAATAATTTTTATAAATCTTGTTTATATTTTTGAGCATTAAATAATTTTCTGAATTAAATTAAAATTTACCAAATTATTTACAAATATGATTTATTTTATAAAATATATTCTAAACGAACGATTTGGAATAATATTTTCGTAATTATTCTTCGTTTATCATACGGACTTAATTACATAATGAACACCATCATTACATCAAAAATTCATTTCTAAAAACACTTAATAGTTCGTTAAATGGATTAAAAGTATGAAATGTATTTTATAAAAATTAATTACTTAAACAAAACACATAACTCTCTATCAAAACCTTAATCCATATTCGAACGTTAATCATATTAAAAACTCGTAAATAATAACTAACATTAACTATGTTCATACCAAACGAAACACAGGTTAACTTGAAATTCTAATCGTCGTGCGAACATTATTTCTTTGCAACGCAATCAAGGTGAGTTTCACGGCCCCTTTTTACTTTCTTTCCTTTTTGGGGGAGAAAACATGCAAACATATTTTATGAATGGTTGTCAGTATTGTTGATATCGCTTGTTACGTTAGTGGGAAACGCACACATGTCCTCACACAATCGAACCGTTAGTAATGGGATTAGCGAGGTAATTTTGAGTAGTACTACTGGGTCTGACAAACCCCGCCCGGGCTAGTCGCGCTAGCTTGATTGGAGGTCAAACGGGTGCCAAATTGACCTAACACATTGTCATGGTCTGACGAGACATGACGGGATACAACAAACACGAATAGGACGTAAACAGTCAGCTTCGGTTCGAAACGCTAAGTAACAAGAACGGAGGCTAGCTACCTAACGATATGCAATATATACTAAACCATTGAAACGCAAACTATGGATACGCTTACAAACACATTTTTTTGTTAAACCTGTGAACTCACCAACTTTATGTTGACACATTTTAGCATGTTTTCTCAGGTCACAGAAACGCACAAGATTAAGAACTCAGCTAGGATGCATGCATGGCATACATCACAACACAACTGGTTTAATTTGTGAAACACTATTGATTCTTATGGTTAAAACGCATGTTGAAACGATTCACTGTTGATTTCTATATTTGAAACGCTTCCGCAAGTCTGAAACACTCATGTTTGATTTAAACAACTAATCACTTAATGTTATGTTTTGTAATTACTGTGTTTGGTGTAACTGATGCTTATCTGAGATCCTGGAGTGTCACACGCCTGACGGTAAAACCCCGTTAGTAGATTTTGAGGGTGTGACAGATTGGTATCAGAGCATTAGTTATAGCGAACTAAAATGGACTTGCATCTCATTTGCATTGCATTTTAGACTATAACTGGATTTGCATTAGTTACACACACATAGATTTCTAAGCTATGTTTACTTAATCTGGATGCTTGAAAACTTTTACTTTAACATACGGGAGGGTTTGAGTGCCTAATTAAAGTGATTTCAAACTCCAAAACCTCGATTGTTATTGATGGTTTTCAAAGTCTCGTCAAAGTTTGTGTCCCACTACTGAATACATGCAATGCTGGAAGAGTAAGATGCCTGTATCTCGGGGTGTTCTGTCTAGGCAAGGTATTCGCATATATCCAAATCAACCGATGGACCTGTTTACCTTACCTGGGAACCCTTGGGATGAGTATCTGCTTATAGGTACACATGTTTTCAACAAAGTTGTGGTTGACTAAATACTTTGATTAGTCAACGTACTCGCTTTGATTCACGAATCAAACGAATACACTCTGAACATCTCATTGTCGTGTTGAATAATTCTTGTCCTTGATTTCGTTTTCCCGATTTAAACTATCCAAGATTTGAACACCACAGCAAATTCTATCGTACTCGTTTCTACTTCCAACATGCCCTATCATCTTCGCTAGTCTTAACAGATAGCACTCGGTACTTGACAAGGTATGTTATCACGAATGGGAGGAACCATGAGTGACCATGCAAAGCAAATTAGGATTACGGGTGCACACGTAATTGTAATTTGTCGTGCATGAGAACTCTGGTAACTCTATTAGGTGATAACAGTCATAGTCAGTACAAATTTTCGTTTCTATACTTGGAGACATAAAGTATCGGTTCTCATGAAACCTCACTAACGAAATGCAAACAAATCCTTCATTTCTATTAGTATGAAACAGATTATTGTTATCAATAGTTATTATTCGATAGTGACTGTCATGTATTGTGAATACATAGAATCATGTCTGGACGAAGAATTGGACGCCCACGTAGACAAGAAAACATTAATCTAACACAAATTGAACTCGATGCCATCATAAATGAGCGCGTTGCTGAAGCGCTCGAGGCGTTCGAACAGACCAGGAACCAAAATCAAAACAACAATATCAACCAGAACCAAAACCAAGGAGGTCAAGCAGTCTGCACTTTCAAGATGTTCATGGACTGCAAACCTCACTCCTTCAAAGGCTCCGAAGGTGTTGTTACCCTCCTTCGTTGGATTGAAAAGCTGGAGTTCGCTTTCGCAATGTGTAACTGTCCAGCAGAAAACCGTGTCAAGTATGCTTCCGGCACTTTGGAAGGACCAGCTTTGACATGGTGGAACTCACAGGTCCAAACCTTAGACTTGATGCTGCTAGCAGTATGCCTTGGGAAGACTTCAAGGTTCTGATGAAAGAAGAGTACTGCCCCAGGAGCGAAGTCCAGAAACTGGAGGCAGAATTTTGGAATTTAAAGATGGTTGGTTCAGACATTGAGGAGTACACGACTCGTTCGCACGAGTTGGCTGCATTATGTCCTCAGATGGTGACTCCGGCCTACAAACGGATCGAAAAATACATTGATGGTCTAGCTCCTCAGATCCAGGCTAGTGTGATGGCTGCTGATCCTGTCACTATTCAGCAGGCCATCCGACTGGCTCATAAACTCACTGACCAGGCAGTGGCACAGGGCACCTTGCCTAAACGTGGCGCTGCTTCTGGTTCTTCTGATCACAAAAGGAAATGGGACGGCAATAACAACAACAAGTCTTCAAGCTCCAACAACACCCAATAACAACAGACCAAAAAGTTTGACCCTTCAAGAAGCTTCAACAATCAGAACCACAACAACTATGGCCAGGGATCGAGTAGCTACGCGAGCAAGAATCCTAAGTGTAACCGGTGCAACTTCCATCATCATGGCCCGTGTGATCGACTCCGTTGTCAGAGATGTGGAAAGATGGGTCACGCAGCCAAAGACTGCAGGGGTGAACTAATGACTCAACAACAACAACCTTAACAACAACACCAGGGTGGAGTGACTAGAGCCTGCTATGAGTGTGGTAAGGAGGGTCACTACAGGAAGGATTGCCCGCAGCTGAAGAGTGGAAACAAGGATAATAACGGGGGCAGTGCCAAAGGTCGAATTTTGTGATTGGCTCTGGTGAGGCAAGGGATGATCAGGATGTGGTTACTGGTACGTTTCCTCTGAATGGTCGTTTTGCTTCTATGCTGTTTGATATCGGTGCCGATAAGAGTTTTGTTTCCAACAAGACGTAACCTTAGTTGATATAGAACCTAGTTACACTGTAGAATTAGCTGATGGGAAACTAATTGAGGCAACTCACGTCATTAAGGGATGTAAACTAGGACTATCTGGACATGAGTTAGGTATAGATCTGATGCCTGTCACACTTGGTAGTTTTGATGCAGTCGTCAGGCATGGATTGGGTATCTAAAAACCAAGCTGAAATTTTCTGTCATGAGAAGTCTGGTTAATCTTACCATGAGGTAACGATCAGGAGTATCACAAGTTCTCTATTCTATACCCTAGGGTGTACTAGGATCATAATTTTAGTAAGACATTGTTAAGGGTAATAACACGTTACTAACACTTGCTATTACTTAAGTCCTGTCCTACTTAGAGCCTTCATGGAATTTCCAATCATGACATTGACCTTATCCTTTATGAGACACTCCTCACAAGAAATGTATAGGAGTGATGATACACTCTCCACACATACAGTACGTTACTCTTTGAAATGATACTTATATATAGGTTATTAGGTGAGTTCAAAGCCTTGGTGATTGAGTACTATTATCTAAGGAATGAAATGCAAAAGTTAGAATTGTAATCCTAAAATTGTGCAATGGTAGGGTTAGGTCGTGCCCTTTATACTGACAAACTCCATGAATTGACAAAGCTGATGTCATACCTTATGACATTAGACCAGATAGAATTAAGACATTAGACCAAATAGAATTAAGAAGGACACTGGGAAAATCTAGTGAGTAGTAGAAAGAAGTTGGAGAATCGAACAAGCAATCTAGCGGTAAAGTAGACAATAATGCCAATATTGTAAACCTAGTTACGTTGGTTGATACGATTAAGCTAACACGCGTTAAACAGGAACATTAAGAAGGTTGGAGTTCCGACCATTACCATAAATGTGTCCTAGGTCGATTAGGACCCAAGGACAAGTAAGAAGCAATCAGAATTAGGAAATGGCTATAGTTAGAAAGTAAAGAACAGTTAAATTATGGAAATTATTGACCGAGAGGTCAAGACACTCAAACACAGTCGTATCCCTATTGTCAAATTCCGATGGAACTCAAAGCGTGGTCCTGAGTTCACTTGGGAACGAGAGGACGAAATGATGCGCAAGTATCTTAGCCTGTTCAAGGATGTTGCCAGAACATCTTAATTTTTGGGACAATATTCCCTTCAACAAGGGGATGTTGTCACAACTCTCGTGAAACCTGACATTCTGTGTTTTAGAAATGATTCGTTTTAGAAACCCTTGGAAAGCTTACCCCGTCTACGTTCCAGATAACTGATTGTTTTGCTCACTAGTCACTTGTTGATGTTCATGTCCTAATTTTCGGGACGAAAATTCTTTCAACAAGGGGATAATGTGACAACCCGAAAATTTTTAATGATTTAATAAAATTTTTATGTGAATTTATAATTTATTTTTATATTTTTATTATTATTTAATGATAATAATAATAATAATGACAATAATAATAATAATAATGATAATAACAATAATTATGATAATAAAAATAAAAGTTATTATTAAAAACCTAAACTCTAAAAAGTTTGGGTTAAAAATGTAACAATTGAAACATGTGTTATGAACTTTTAACATAAAATGTTAAACAAAACAAATTACAGGGGGTAAAAGTAAAACTTTGATTTTAAAACCCAACCCCCCCCCCCCGTCGACTTCCCCTTCTCCGGTCGCCGCCGGCGACAATTCCGGCGAGCCATTACACCCAAAATCACTTAATCTTTGATCAATCCAACTATCCCGACAACTCCGCGTGGGAGGATCGAACCCGAGACCCATTTCAATTTAAAAATTTGAGTGCGAATTGCCACTATTCCACCCATTCGACTTTCGGCCGAGATAACGGGCCACGAACGCCCACTGATCAAAAATAAAATCAAATTAATGGCGCACAAACTTAAGTTAGGCCGATTATAGTGTTCCACTGTACCCAATTGTGTATAAAACAAACATTAACATCTCATTCAACCACCACTCGTACCCGCGACCTGCAACTCAATCGAAGGGCTTGTTCGAAGCAATCTTTGCTGAAATTAACAGTGGGTTTTTGATCACAAGCATCATTAGAAACTTCCTGTTGAAAGAATCGGATTATAATCATCGTTTGGGCATCAATCGATCATCAAGAAGCCGCGACTTGTTCATCGTAGTGTTCCCCATCAATTTAACTTCGAAACAGGTAATTAAACACACCTATACATTCGGTTCATCATGAGGAAACTAATCCCCAACATTAAACTGATAAATAACATCGATTTGATGTTCAATTTGATCCATAAACGATTTAGGGTTCTTGGTTTGGAGGGGAAGGGCTTTGGATGTGTTTAAAAGGAATTGAAACCAAGGAATACCGCGGCTGCGGCCTTGGTTCAGCGGTTCCCTGTCCACTTGCATCCCGAGAGGTCCCGGGTTCGAACCCGGGCAACCTCCTTTATTTTTTTAGGGCTTTTTGGGCATTTGAAAATTGCAGAAAAATTATAAAAATTATAAAAATAATTTTTATAAATCTTGTTTATATATTTTGAGCATTAAATAATTTTCTGAATTAAATTAAAATTTACCAAATTATTTACAAATATGATTTATTTTATAAAATATATTCTAAACAAACGATTTGGAATAATATTTTCGTAATTATTCTTCGTTTATCATACGGACTTAATTACATAATGAACACCATCATTACATCAAAAATTCATTTCTAAAAACACTTAATAGTTCGTTAAATGGATTAAAAGTATGAAATGTATTTTATAAAAATTAATTACTTAAACAAAACACATAACTCTCTATCAAAACCTTAATCCATATTCGAACGTTAATCGTATTAAAAACTCGTAAATAATAACTAACATTAACTATGTTCATACTAAACGAAACACAGGTTAACTTGAAATTCTAATCGTCGTGCGAACATTATTTCTTTGCAACGCAATCAAGGTGAGTTTCACGGCCCCTTTTTACTTTCTTTCCTTTTTGGGGGAGAAAACATGCAAACATATTTTATGAATGGTTGCCAGTATTGTTGATATCGCTTGTTACGTTAGTGGGAAACGCACACATGTCCTCACACAATCGAACCGTTAGTAATGGGATTAGCGAGGTAATTTTGAGTAGTACTACTGGGTCTGACAAACCCCGCCCGGGCTAGTCGCGCTAGCTTGATTGGAGGTCAAACGGGTGCCAAATTGACCTAACACGTTGTCATGGTCTGACGAGACATGACGGGATACAACAAACACAAATAGGACGTAAACAGTCAGCTTCGGTTCGAAACGCTAAGTAACAAGAACGGAGGCTAGCTACCTAACGATATGCAATATATACTAAACCATTGAAACGCAAACTATGGATACGCTTACAAACACATTTTTTTGTTAAACCTGTGAACTCACCAACTTTATGTTGACACATTTTAGCATGTTTTCTCAGGTCACTGAAACGCACAAGATTAAGAACTCAGCTAGGATGCATGCATGGCATACATCACAACACAACTGGTTTAATTTGTGAAACACTATTGATTCTTATGGTTAAAACGCATGTTGAAACGATTCACTGTTGATTTCTATATTTGAAACGCTTCCGCAAGTCTGAAACACTCATGTTTGATTTAAACAACTAATCACTTAATGTTATGTTTTGTAATTACTGTGTTTGGTGTAACTGATGCTTATCTGAGATCCTGGAGTGTCACACGCCTGACGGTAAAACCCCGTTAGCAGATTTTGAGGGTGTGACATGTCTTGCTGATGAAAATCTCCACATTCCACTCGACGAAGTCCAGATTGATGAATCTATGCACTTTATTGAGAAACCTGTGGAAATTATGGATCGGGAAGTTAAACAACTCAAACGCAGTCGGATACCCATTGTCAAAGTTCATTGGGAGTCTAAACGTGGGCCAGAGTACACCTGGGAACGTGAGGACCAAATGAAAACCAAGTACCCTCATCTGTTCGTTTCAGCCTCCTCGTGAACAAATTTCGGGACGAAATTTCCTAAAGCAGGGGAGACTGTAACCACCTGTATTTTTTTTATATTCACTTATGTTAACATTTGTTAATAATACAATCGTGGGGATTCCAATTATAAAGCTTGCGATATTAAATAATAATAATAATAATAATAATAATAATAATAATAATAATCATAATATAATTATAATAATAATGATAATAACATTAATGATGATAATAATATTAATAATAAAGTCCAGGGGTTATTTCTGCCAATTTGGAAACTTAATAAGAAGTTTCAAGCATGAAATATTAAACTTGAAACCGCAGGGACTGATTGTGTAAAATTTCAAAAACCCCAGCTTTCCCCCTCGATTTTCCGGCGACTATTCCGGCATCCCTCCGGCCGAACTCCGGCGAAGCCAGATCGATGAAATTACACACTTTCAAGCCACAAAACCGGTCCCAATGTATTCGTGGATGAGATTCGAACCCAATGCAACCATTAAACACGTTTAAACCTCGAGATATTCGGATCCAAAGCTACCACATCGAAATCACAAAAATTCCCGACAAGAAATCAGTCAATTTACCCCATTTGAACCCCACAATCACACCGAAAGTTTCTTGGATCCAATTCTAATGGAATTCCAACAAAAACACGTGTTGAATCGGTCAAACAAACGGTTAAAATCTTCACTTTATTCTCGGATTCGATACCACTCAATAAACCCACTCAAACAACATCAATAAACAAATTAAAGCTACAAAATCGATCATTATTACATACCTAATCGAACTCAGGTTTCAATTTCACCAAACACAAACACAGAATTCGATCACCACCTTCATCGCGACCTGCAACTCCAATTCTAACCAACTTCCACTCGATTTTAATCGAAATTAACATAGGGGTTTCCATCTAGATCGTCATTAGAAGGTTCCCCTAAGTTTAATTTGATTATGGTTGTGTTTTGAGCATCAAACGATTACCCCACAAGCCGCGACCTGTTCTTGAAGAGTTCAACCTCAATCGAATATCGTACGGGTAAATTACACACACATACATACTCGATACATCATGGGGAACAAAAGCCCCATGATGTCCGAAGCTATCTAAGTCGAATTCATGCTCAATTTGAGCTTTGATCGATCTAGGGCTCGAATTGGATTTGGGGTTTTGGTTATATTGGTTTAAAAGAATTAAAAACCGGATCATAACCGCGGCTTAGGCCTTCGGTTCACTGGTTCCATGC
>CM044008.1:31302866-31405366 GCA_024085815.1 Flaveria linearis
AACAACATATTCCCGTTAGATTTGAACAAGATGACTGGTGGACCAAAGATGATGGCTGCAGTGAAAGGTGGTGAGCCCAGCAACAACAATGAATCATACATATGGCATTGTAGATATGGCCATATGTATGAGCAAGGCCTGCGACTTCTGAGTGAGAAGAACCTTGTCTATGGGGTTCCTCAAACAATCAAGTCATGGGCCACATGTGAAAGTTGTGCTCTTAGCAAACAAGTCAAGAAACCATTTCCCACAGGCACTATGAGAGCTACTCGAATCCTAGAGTTGATACATGCTGATCTCTGTGGACCAATGTCGGTTAAGTCCCTTGGAGGAAGTTTCTATTACTTCCTGTTAATTGATGATTACAGTCAAATGTCTTGGGTGTTCTTCCTTGCCAGCAAAGCCGAAGCCTTTTCCAAGTTTAAGATCTTCAAGGCTCGTGTTGAGAATGAATCTGGGCAGAAAATAAGCACATTGAGAACTGATAGAGGTGGAGAGTTCTACTCAAAGGAATTCAACAAGTTTTGCGAGGAACATGGTATTCGCAGAGATCTCACTGCACCATACACACCAGAGCAGAACGGTGTGGCAGAAAGAAAGAACAGAACTATAATGGACATGGTTCGCAGCATGATAACTGAGAAGAATCTGAGCAAAGTCTTCTGGGGGGAAGCTGTTGCAACTGCAATTTATTTGCTAAATCGAGCTCCTACAAAAGCATTACATGATCGAACTCCATATGAAGCATGGACAGGAAGGAAGCCAGTTGTTCATCATCTCAAGGTATTTGGTAGTGTATGTTACAATTTAAAGCCTCATCAACTTCGAAAGAAACTTGATCCAAAGTCAAACAAATGTGTGTTTGTGGGTTATAGTACCAACTCAAAAGCATATAGATTGTTTGACTTGGAAAAAGAAAACATTGTTATTTGCAGAAATGTTGTGTTTGATGAATACACAAAATGGAGTTCGAATGACTTAAGTACAAAGGGGCTACCTACCACCACTATTCAAGCTACTCAAGAAAGTAATGGTGATAGTGATGTATCACAGGAAAATCAGGAGAATGGTACCAACAATGACAATATTGAAAGTGAAGGGAGTACACCTAGTTCAACCTCTCATGGTACGGGTAGTATGGGGAATAACAATGAAGAAAGTAACACTCCTTTGTCTAGTGGGCCATCTAGTAGCTCCACACCCAGCAGTCCTAACCCACGGGTACTATCCCTTGATAGTATCTATGCTAATACAGTGCCCATGGATGAGTTTGACTACTCATGTCAATTTGCCTTGTCACTGATAGAACCCACCTCTTTCAATGAGGCAGTTCAAACAAAAGAATGGGTAGATGCAATGAAAGCTGAGCTCAACTCACTAGAGCAGCACAAGACCTGGTCATTAACTGATCTGCCTTACAACAAGCAAGCTATTGGACTGAAGTGGTTGTTCAAAGCTAAGATGAATGCAGATGGAAATGTCACACGATATAAGGCACGATTGGTGGCCAAAGGATATGCCCAGGAATATGGCATAGATTTTCAAGAAACCTTCTCACCAGTTGCCAGGTTTGAAACTATAAGATTGATTCTCTCAATAGCTGCTCAATGCAAATGGAAGGTCCATCAGTTCGATGTAAAAACAGCATTTCTCAATGGTGTCTTGGATGAAGAAGTGTATGTGATGCAGCCACTAGGGTTTGAGGTGAAAGGAAAAGAAGACAAAGTGTACAGATTGCACAAAGCACTGTATGGGTTGAAGCAAGCCCCAAGGGCTTGGTACAGCAGAATAGACAAGTTTTTTATCAACAATGGTATGAAAGAAGCACCAATGAGCCTACCATGTATTTCAAGAGAAGGAGGAGCAAAGAATTTGTGGTAATTTGTCTCTATGTAGATGATATTATATACACTGGGTCCTCACATCAACTTATAGAAGAATTCAAGACAAACATGGTGAGGGAGTTTGATATGACTGATATTGGTGAGTTGAAGTATTTCCTGGGTCTTGAGGTTACACAGAAGGCTAATGGGATCTTTGTGTCTCAAAAGAAGTATGCCAAAGATCTTCTCACTCGTTTTGGCATGCTTTCATGTAAACCAAGCATCACACCCATGAACACAAATGAGAAACTACAAATGAATGATGGAAATGCAGCTGCTGATGGATTCATGTATCGAAGCCTTGTGGGGGGACTCATGTTCCTTACACATACACGTCCAGATATTAGCTTTGTTGTCAGCATTATCTCAAGGTTCATGCATCAACCTTCTACTGCTCATCTTGGTGCAGCAAAAAGGGTGTTAAGGTACATTGCTGGAACATCAGAGTATGGAATATGGTATGATGGAAACTGTGATGTTAATCTGGTTGGGTTCTCAGATAGTGATTGGGCTAGCTCATCACAAGACATGAAAAGTATATCCGCATATGTTTTCAGCATTGGATCTGGGTCGGTGTCTTGGAGCTCTAAGAAACAAGCAGTTGATGCTCTTTCTACAACCGAGGCTGAATACATCTCAGCTTCAGCAAGTGCATGTCAGGCAGTATGGTTACGCAAGATGATGTCCGAGCTTATGCATGAACAAAGGAGTGCAACTACAATTTTCTGTGACAATCAATCTGCAATATTTCTGAGCAAGAATCAAGCATTTCACAACAGAACTAAACATATATGTATCAAGTACCACTATCTCCGATCACTAACTGAGGAAGATCAGGTGGAACTGAAACCAGTGAAGTCACAACATCAGAAAGCAGATATTCTCACAAAGGCATTGGGAGCAGAGCAGTTTTGTTACTTACGTGAATTGCTAGGAGTCACTACTCTTTGAATTACGGGGGGATGTTAAAGTAATTCAAATAGTTTATCTATATTTAGTTATGTTTGATGCATGGTGTTGTATGTACATGCATGTATGCATGCATGTCGTACGGTTGTCTTTTGTTTCTTTCAATTAAGGCAGTTATGCCACGTTGTGTCAGTTAGTAGACTTGGTAGTAGTTAGTGGGTCATGTCCTTGGTCGTGTGCATGTACTGAGGCTATATGGTCTCCCTCTTCTTTATTATTATGGCATGGTTGATATGTGTTGAAGTAATACTATCTTTTGTACTATCTCAAACTAGAGTCTGTGTCGAGTTACCTCTGAACCAACAACCCCCAACCCCCCGCACCATCGTCGGTACACCTTCACCATCTTCAAATCATGGTTTCATCTTAAAATCGGGGCACATCACCATCGACGCATCACCGCCTGCGCACCACCGTTGGCACACCACCACCTGCATGACACATGCATCATAATCTAATCTCTAGTGGGTTCAAAATGAGGAGGCGGAGGGCGGTGGATTGCTGTGGCGGTGCCGGCGTCGGCGCTAGCGTTGGAGATAGGTGGTGGTGGAGTCGGAGTTATGGTGGTGTTTGGAAGAAGATGGGTGTGGTGTGGCTTTTAATGGAAGTGGGACCCACACATTATCATATAATATATTTATTCATTTTCAGTTTTTTTTAAATACTAAAGGGTATTTTAGTCTTTTCACATTCCCTTAAATAAGAAACTTAACAATATTTGGGGGGTAACTTTGTAAAATAGTAACTAACTTTCAAAAGTGTTCCAGTTAGGTAACTCAAGTTTTAAAAGTGTTCTAATTAGGTCACTCAGTTTTTATATTTTATATAAATTAAAAGCCTTGACATGTTTTTTAGCATGTTATACTTTTGGTTTCAATTAGAAAATATTTTTTTCTATCTTTTGATGCTGATATGGAATATTGACGTAAATTTTAGGTACTTTTTTTTTATTTTTTTCATAATTAACATGTTTTTTATTTTTAATATAATTTTATATATTGCAAATTCTGACCACCACGTCTTCTCCACCGTTACTTACTTGACATAAGAAAATTTAATGATGACTTGATTTGATCATTTGATGGTCCAATTTGAAAAAAATATGCATGAGTGACTAAATTAGAACACTTTTGAAACTTGGTTACTATTCTGTAACATTTTCCCAATATTTGGTATTAAGGATCAATCTTGTTACGGTTTGGTAAACAGTTACGACTATAATATAATTTCTTAAAAGTTAAGACTAATACTGTAATATGGGCATACCATAGGGACCAATCGTGTAATTAACTCCAATAATTAAATAAGAAAATGGGAAAATTACAAAAGTGGTCCCTATGGTTTGACCATATTATAATTTGGTTCTCAAATTTAAAAAATTGAAAATAGTCCAAACATTTAGGAGTTGATTGCAAGTTAAGTCCCCAACGTTAGTGTTTATAGTTTCTAACAATTTGGGAACTAGATTTGTAATATAATCAAGTCATAGGGACCAATTACGTAATTTTATCTAAAAATTAAATTTATTTAAAAAACTAATATAATTTTAAAAAAAATTTAAATCAAGTTTAAGAAATTAAAGTACTTATTAATAATAAATTTCAAAATTGTTAAAAAATAAAAAATAAAGGTTAAAAAGTTAAATCAAAGTTAAAAAGTAAAGAAAGCTAAAATTAAAAAGTATATACAATTATAAAAAACAAAAAAAGAGTAGTATGATAAAATAATTGATTAAGTCCATATGTCATGCCTACACCGAAAAAAATGTCAAAAGTCCAGATCCAAAAAACAAAACATGAAATCGGATGGTTTTGTTTTTTTAACTTTAATTTGATTATTTTCAATATTTATTTTTAATATTATAAACATTTATTTTTTATTTAATTTTAAGTTTTTATTATTTTTTAATATTTTTATTTTAATTGCATACTTAAATTTGGTTTTATTTTTTATCCTATGTTAAATGTTTTTAACGATTATTAGATTTTATTATCAATGTTTATTTGAATTTCTTAAACTAAACAAACAAACAAACAAACTACCCAGTGTCTCCCGCTGAAGGGCAGGGTCTGGGAGGGGTATATGGTAGCAAGTCTTTCCTCTATCTAGAAAGATAGAGAGACCGCTTCCGAAGAGACCCCCGACTCGTTAACACAGGCAATAACAAATTTCTTAAAACTAATTTTAATATTTTAAATTTTATTTGATTTCTTAAAAAAATAACTGTTAACTTTTAGAGAAAACTGCACAATGTGTCCCCTATTGTTTGATATATTATAAATTTAGTCACAAGATCATTAAAAACTTACGGAAAATAACAACGCAGACTAAACTTGTGACCAACTCTCAAATGTTAGGACTAGATTTACAATTTTTAATATCTAAATATCAAACTTGTAATAAGGTCAAACCATAGGGATTATTTTGCCAATTTTCACTATCAAATATAAAACACCAAGTCTTCATTAAAAATAATTTAATATTATATACTAAGTTAAATAGAATAACTAGTTATAGTAAACCCGTGTATAACACGGGTTGAATAAATAAAAAATATTAATATAATAAAATTTATTAATTATAAAATGATATTATAAGATATGATATAACTGAAATTACGTATGAGAAATGACTATAACTAATAAAACAGTGATATCAACTTTCTAAAATTTTGTTTTTAGATTTTTTTCCAAAAAAATAAACATTTTGTTGTAAAACAAACCGTATAAAAATGTCATTTTTAAAAATTTTCTTATTATATCTCCCAAATTAATTATTTTTGGTTTTAAAAAATTGAATTTTTAAGAATACCAATTTTAAAATATTTCATACTTTTAAAAAAGTTTTATACTTTAAAAAAATATTATTTTATAAAAAATTGTTTATTTAGAAATAACATTAATAAATAGATCTTTTTTTTAATTTATTAAATACAAAGAATGTTAAATAATATTATTAGTAATTATGGTAATTATTTAAGATGAGAGAGATGCAAAAAAAATTTGGTGAGGATGATTGTGATGCTGCCACATATCACTTCAAGTTACCCTTTTATTACAGTAGGAAAATATATATTAAGTTAAAATATCAATCAACTAATGATGTTCAATAATGATACTTCATATTGATATTAAGTTAAGATATAGGTGATTATAAAATTACTTAAAAGTTTCTATAAATCACATCTTTATAAGGATTTGAAATCCTTCGAAAACACTCAATGATATCTTAATAAAACCTGATTTTAGTTACTATAAATAAAATAATTATGTTATATGAGTAAAATAATTATATTATCTTGTTTCTAATAAGCTAATACAGTTATCTACTTATTTAAATAAAACTTTGTTTTTTAAACATCAAATAATCTATGACTTTATACTATAAAAACAATTGAAAATCGTGCAAATTTATTTGAATGTAACATTTGTTTTCGAGTCTTTGTATGGCTTAGTTATACCAAAAAAAGTTAACGAGTCATGGTTGGTCCTAGTGGTTTGGTCCCAATTTTTTAAAAGTTATATTATTTGTCTCAATTATTTGCTAAATGAAAAGTTAAGGTCCTTCAAGGAGGTGATCATTAGTTTTTGGTCTTAAAATTTTTAAACAAACTATTTTGATGATGATGATGATGATGATGGTGGTGCTGGTGCTGGTGCTAGTGCCGGTGAATACATGATTGGTCTCTGTATTATTATACTCATATTATAGTATTCATCCAAATTGTTTTCCAAACCGTAACACCATTAGTCATTAGAGTGGAAGGTAATTAAGAGCTTATGATAAGTTTATGTAATGATCAATATACCTTTATCCCTAAATAAAAAACAAAGAAAAGAGCAAATTTTGTTTTTATCCCTGGGTTAGATATGTTTAACCGTTTCAGTCAAAAAAAGAATCTTTTGACATATTAAAACCAATGTTTTTAAAACCGGACCGGAAAGCGAACCGGACGGCCTAGAGGTTCACTGGTCGGACCGGTCGGACCGGATTACGAACCGGATGACGTCATAATATTTAAAAAAATATAAAAAATCCAAATATTTAGTGTGTATGTATAAGGTATAATATTAACGAACAGGTGTTCCTTAATCCAAAACAACATCCAAAATACATATCATTCAATTAAACATAGTCCAAATTAACGAACCGGTGTTCCTTAATCCATATCCAATAATATTTTTCTATTAAAAAAATTCAAAAAACCGGTTCAACCCGGTTCGCCGGTTCCGGTCGGGCCGGTCGACCGCACGAACCGGCCGGTTCAACCGAAAACGGTCCAAATCTACCGAACCGAACCGGCAATGTTCCCGGATCCCGGTCGGACCGGCCGGTCCGGACCGGTTACGAAATCATTGATTAAAACCCAACGTTTGCATTTTGTAACAATTTGGTCCCTGACGTTATTCTCTGTTAATTTTTTAGGTTAAATGTGAGGTATTTTGATCATTTTACATATGAAGGACTGTTTACGTAAAATTGTAACTACCCCCACGGGCGGTCCCACCACCATTGTTCACCATGTGATACATATGAAAGGTTCAAATAATATAATATTAGACGAAAAATATGTGAATTAGCAACAAATTAAGAATATAAAACAATGAAATTTCATTTGAGGAAAATGATAGATAAAAATTACAAGTGTTTCGGACTTACTCCAACGGATATTAACGACGGTTGTCCAGTGATGAAGCAACTGTTTGAGATGGTGGTGACCAGAGTCACCATCATCCAATATTCCTATCACTTACCTTAAAACCCAAACCCCCACATCCTTTGTCCCTCGATTCACCTATTCCCACACCCATACACCGCTGCTAGTTCCACCACTGGTGCCACCCCACAACATATCTTCATCTCTCACCACCGGCTTATTTGTCACCATCGTCGTCATTATCATCATCGAATCTACACGACCATCTTCCCCGCACACCCAAATCGATTTAGGGTTTTTGTTATGGGTTCTTTTCTTGAACAAATCAATTTATGAGGCAGATCGATGGTGGAGATTTGAGCGAGCCAGAACTGGTTGGATCACAAACTACGGGCGAGCTAGATCTGGTGGCGGCGGCGGTGGTGTTGATCTCGTGGTGGTGGCGTGTAAGGCCCCGCTCACCGGGCACCTTACTGTTGGTTCTTCATCGCACATATAACGTACATAATGTATATAACCATAAAATACGCAGCGGAAATGATAAATTATATACATTCTCATTCATTCGTAAAAGTCATTACATCATTGACTCGATTACAAAATACAGCTTTCTCTACTTTGTTTCTCCTCATAGGATCATACCGCGACCTCTAGAGGAGATATTAAGTTCAAAAACATAAAAATTATATTTTTATACTAAAGAATATTCCTTAGGTAATTCCGTACATCGGAACCCTGACGGAATATTCTTGACACTATCATGCAACATATTTCGTTGCATGTGCTACGCACACGCTTCCAATGCGTGACGAACTTATCAAAATCTAAAGAAGATTCCTTAAATAATCCCTTTTAGGGGAATACTCAAGAAATCTCGTAATGGCATGCAACGTGATGAGTTGCGTGCGTTATGGGCCCACAACACATGACGTTGCAGCATAATCAAAAAGTGAATGCCATCCCAAAAGAGCTGAGTAGTCGCCTCGTGCCATCCTCAGCAACACTACCTGCGAACTGGAAACACATAAAAGTCAGCGTTGCTGAGTGAGTTCTAGTTTATAATAAAACATACTTTCATTCTCATTAACTGCTCTTTCATATATGTGTTCACACATCATACGTACACGTAGATAATATTATTATTATCTCATCATTCATTACATACTTTCATTCGTGTACTCTTCATCATTCTCATTTTCTTTCATACATACATACTTCACGTACTTGCGTACGTACTTTACTTTCATTTCTTACATTCATTACTTACGTTCGAACATTCATTACATTCATTCATACTTTCTTTACTTTCGTTCGAACGTTCATTACATTCGGTGACATGTACAATACCCCACTTTCATCATACATACTACTGGTGCTGGACCTGTGGTGGTTAGCCACGAACGTTGTGCACAAAGCTGATCCAGTCACCTGGGGTAGATACATGCACCACTTAACTTTCACTTCACTACTAACATACGTTAGCCGAGTCTCTTGCAGTGCGCGACTGCTCACCTCAGTGACAATCTTATGATTGCCTGCTAACCGAGTCTCTTGCAACACGAAGTTGCTCACCTCATTGTCAATCTCAATGATTGACCCGATGTACATCCTTCGGGTAGCTAACCCGTACAACGTTGAGCTAACACCTGCCAGGGGTGTGCGCCTCCTTCATTTTTGCTTGCAAGCCTTTCTTACTTTCTTTCATTAATGCATGCATTCATTCATCATGTTCCTTCTTTCATTATCTTTCACTTTACGTTCTTAATACATTCGTTTCTTTCGCTCAATCATTCACGTAAAGTTATTAAAGATAATACACATATACATAAGGAACATACATACTTACATATCATCAGTATTCACCATTTATCATGGCAACATCATACTAACATACATACATCATACTAACATACATACATCATACATACGCTTCTACATTCACTCACATCAGCCCTGCCCGGGCGACTGAACTACCTCAAGTCGCATGTCCTCCATGCGACTGGATCATGCGATTGGGCTACTCATGCGAATGGGTACTCAAACGTGCGATTGAACTTCCTTTCGTACGACTAGACACTATGCGACTGGGTTATATGCGACTAACTCTTAACCATGCGATTGAACTACTCTGCGATTGAGCTTATGCGACCGAAACCCTCTGTCGCATCACCTATCGTGCGATTGAGACTCAATCGGGCGTCTGAGTCTCAGTCGGGCGATTGGACATCAACTATTACTCATTCGGCCGAATGGCCCTTCAGTCGCATAACCCTAACTAGGCAGCGACTGGAGTTCTTCATGAACAACAGTCGCGAACCCCCGCACCCAACTCGTCTTAAACCCATTTTTAGCCCAAATCAACCCTCTCTAGCCTCAGGGATTCATACTAGGACATCATACAAGCATATACAAGTCCTACTACTTACTAGAACACATTACTCATGATTTTACCCAAATGGGTCAAACTTACACTATCTCAAAAATAGGGTTTTAATGTGTTTCCAGCCCCAAAATCGTTAGAAAACATGTAAATGAGGGGTCCTAGAACTCACATTGTCAGGTAGGAGTTGATGAGCTTCGATTTGGCTAGCTTCACGATCGATCTTGAACTCGGGCAGCACTTTCCCTCTCTTCTTCTCTGTTCTCTGTCGCCCACTGCTCTCTCCCCGACTGAAAATGGGGAGGAGAATGGAGCTACCCCCTTTTTATACCCACTTCTCAGTCGCATCTGGTCCAGGGGCGACTGGACCTTCAGTCGCATCAACACTGTGCGATTGGACCCCAATCGCACGTGTTCCAAGCGGCTCATACTCCATTCGGGCGGTTGAACTCCAATCGTGCGGTTGAGCTTCAATCGGCCGAATAGCCATGCGGTTGACCTCCAGTCGCATAAATCACAGGCGACTGAGGCTCAGTCGCATAGCCTACCAAAAAGTCATACTTCCGGGTGTTACATGGCGGCGGTGGTGTTGATCTCGTTGTGAGGATGGAGGTGTTGTTGATCTCGTGGTGACGGTGGAGATGGGGTTGATCTCGTTGTGAGGTGGCGGTGGTGTTGATCGATTCCGGATATGGTGGCTCGTAGCAAGAGTTGATGACAGTATGTTGAAAGAGAAGCTTAGTTTCTAGAATCTTTAGAATCACCAAAGATATAGATTTAAGGTTATAATTTTTTTAATATTATTATTATTTTGAGCAAATGACACAAGCAATGTAACATCTTGTAATTTTGGTTAATTAAAAATTAGCTTTGTTATAATTCTTGTAAGGGTCATTATTGCCACATATGAAACTTATGGGTTGCTTATGTTCATATTATTTGTTAGGAAGTCAAAATACATAATAATAATAATAATCCTAATAATGATAATAATAATTGTCTCAATAATAACAATAATAACAATAGTAATAATAATAATAATGAGATTAATAATTATAATAATTTATAGAAGTTAATAACTTGAGTCAATGTTTAAAACCTAAACTAATTAAGTTAAGGGTTGGTTTTGCCAATTTAAAACTTCAAAAGAAAGTTTTCAACATAAAACAACAAAATGTAAACCATAGGGACCATTTGTGTAAGTCTCAAAAAGAAACCCAAACCAACCCTCCCTTTCCCCGTAAATCCGGCAACACCTCCGGCCAAACTCCGGCGAGCTCCGGCGAGCCTCAAACTCACGAAAAAACACCCGAAATCAATGCCCAACCGTTCCAAACCCTTCGTGTACAAGATTCGAACATGATTAACCACTTAATTTGGGTTATAAAACACCGGTTACTATGTTCACTCGAGTAGTAACCGAAACCTTTAAATTCTAGAGCCGTTCGATCATTAACCTCAATAATAATATAATTAACTCAACATAAACGGTAATCTATCAACCTTAATCGAATACCACCCTCAATTACACCTGAAAATACACGAAATCCCACCTTCGATCACCCCCACTGTCGCGGACCTGCAAGTTAGTCGAGGACCATCTTCCAAGCAACGTGAGACAAAATTGACAAGGGCTTTTCATCATTTGGGCTATTCGAAACTTTCTGCAAAGCGAATTCGAGTTTCGTCATCAATTGTACCCTGAACGAATCACAACATAGTCGCGCACTGTTCTTGAACCTGTTCTTCATCGATTCATTCACAAATCGGGTAATTAGATACATCATTTTGTTCGTATTTACAAGGGGAGTCAAAGCCCCATGTTTGTTTCCTTTAACACCATCGAATTGCCATTCAATTTGTGGTCCAAACGATTTAGGGTTCTAAGGGAATGGGGGAAATTGATTAGTTTATGTTTAAAACGATTTAAAACCAAGATAAACCGCGGCTCAGAGCCTTGGTTCACTGGTTCCACACTTGACTGTCCACCTGGAGGTCCCGGGTTCGAACCCGGGCACCTCCATATATTTTTTTAAAGGCTTTTCAGCCTTAAATAATTATAAAAAATTCTAGAAAAATATAAAAATGGTGTTTGTAAACCTTAAACATTTTTAAAGACATCACATAATTTTCTGTAAATGTTTCAAGATTTAAATAATTAAATATCTTTTAATAAGATATTATAACAAAGGTTAATTTAGGTTTTCTTATAAAATGGACTTTAAATAATAGTACAAATTGATAAATTATTATTGTTCCAAACGTTCGTTTCAAATAATATGGCTTAAATTGTAATTATTTCTTTTAATTATAAACTTTGTTCTATACATTTTCCAAGTTATCATAAACGTTCTTTGCACATCATGAAATAAAACATAAATATATATATATAATTTTCAAGAAATCATGAATAATTTTCAATTGTTAAAGGTAAGTATTTGACAAGCCCCAAAATCCACTTAGAACCCTAGTCCTCGTTGATTCGTTAAATCATTACAATAGAAACTTAAATTCTCGTAAAAACATATATTTTAGGTGCATTGTGAAGGATTACGTTGAACGACGCGTGTTATTATTTTCTTATTAATCATCCAATATACACTTATTTGATCAAGTGTGTATTTCTATACCCCTTTTTCTTATTTTCACACTTTGGGGTGAAACATGTTACTTATTAACCATTACACTTGTAAACACGTTTGATTCTTGTAAACTTATGGCAATTTACTTGTGTGTGTGATTAGTTGAATCTTGTAGCTACCATGTAATGTAGAATACATGTACAATCATTAACTATTGCTAGCCTGGCGACGTCATAGATCTATGGGCCTGACAAGCCTGCTTGGTTGATCCAAGTACACCTAGCTAATCGTATATACTTATAACTTGGTTGATCCAAGTACACGTTTGAAACTTGTAAAACTTTGTCAAGGTTTGATTGTGCATTCTGTCTTACATCCCTAGTTACTTGTTTCTCTAATTTACAACATGAATTGCCATCTTTTATATACTTATGTATCAAAAACTATGGAATGCTCACCAACATCTTTTGTTGACCTTTTTATTTTTAACATGTTTCAGGAAACCCTCAAGCTTGATTTCTACTCTTTGAAGCCTACACGTCTAGGACTGGACCTAGATAAATAAATGAAATAAAACGACTTGTTATGCTTATTTTGATTCTTTGAGACTTATGGTTGTAATGATACAATTGGAACTTATGATTAAAATGTATTTGGGTTATTAATAGCGTTATGTGGCTGTGAACGATCTTAACCCTCACATCTCGACGTTTCCGCCGTCAAGGTTGGGGTGTGACAGATTGGTATCAGAGCCCGTAACTATAGGGAATTAGGTTATTAGAAATGGTGACCTAGACTATAGCATATGCATGAACCTTATAGAATTATATTTCTATCTTTTAAAGTATGTTTGCATGCTACATAATGCTATGTTCCCCTATGTGCAATTTGATGCCTTAGCATGGGATTGCCTAAACATTTCTACATGTCTCCCAAAACTTACATTTGACTCTTAGACTCTCCCCGAACATGAAACCTCTTAATCTTATTCTCGACGACACGTGGAATCGTATACTTATGCTTATGACTTGGATCTTTAGGCGTTATGTCTAATCTTTATAAACCTCATCAAGGTTTTGATTTCATGAACCTAAGAAATATTGTGTGACACATAGACACCTGTATTCTGGATTTCCTGGCAAAAAGCCCTCGGGCTAAGGCAAGCGTATTCGTATAAATCTCATTGAGGGGCCCGTTACGCTACCTGGGTATTTCTGGGATGAGTGATAAACTATGGTCAAAATACACAAATCTCTAAGGCAAATGGGTCAATTCACCTTGACGTGTCAACGTTTCCAAATGGTAATGCGTTACCCAAATGGAATCATTCTGTGTACCTTACAACCCTTAGCTTGTTTTTGTCTAAACTACTATCCTTTGCTATTCTCATTCCTGTAACTAACTCATTTTGTATATCTAGCATGTCTCGTCATCATGGAAAGCGTGGAAGTTCCGACCAAAAACTTGCAGCAATGATAGCCCGACAAATGGCTGCTGTGCTCCCAACCATGGTTGCTGAGCTTAATAGCACCCTAATGGCTAATAGCAACAACAACACTAATGGGAACAATAGTGGTGCTCATGGAGAGAATAACAACAATCAACAAGGGAACACCCGTACTTGCACTTTCAAACACTTCAACTCGTGCAAACCCACTAGTTTTAGTGGAAAAGAAGGAGCCACTGGACTCCTCGAGTGGTTTGAAAGTATGGAGAACACCTTTATCGTTAGCGAGTGCCCTAATGAGTTCAAAGTTCGCTATGCTGCAAGTGTCCTTCAACAACGGGCACTAACATGGTGGAATAGTGAAAAGAAAAACCGTGGAACTGAGGTTGCTTTGGCGTTGCCCTGGGAAGAATTTAAGGATATCATGATCCAAAAGTTTTGCCCGAGGAGCGAGTTGCAAAAGCTGGAGGAGGAGTTCTGGAACCTCAAACAGGATGGTGGGAATCATTTGGCTTATTCCACCCGACATCATGAATTGAGTATGCTTCTACCACACATGGTAGACACCGTGCCCCGTAACATTGAAAAATTCATCAAGGGGGTACCACCTCAAATTCAAGATGTCGTGGTGGGTAGTAGGCCCACAACTTTGGAGGAGGCAATTACTATCACAGCGCAGCTCACTGAGAATCATATTAGAGCTGGCACTATGTCGGCAAAGGGTTCAAAGTCTACTGCGAAGGCGACGCCCGAGGCAACAAAGGAGGTAAGGGCCGAGTCGTCTTCCCAAAGCAAGAAGCGTAAGTTCACACCAACACGCAACTACGCTGTGACCACTCCAAATGCTTCTCAAAAACAAATGGTGGTTGCAAATCAAGCCCCCATGGCTAAAGCTTATGCTGGTCCACATCCTATGTGTAACACGTGCAAGTACCACCATTCAAGCAACATTCCATGCCGAGTCTGCTCATTATGTGGGAAGTATGGACACTTGGTGGCTACTTGTCTTCGAGCGCCACACAACACTGCAATACTTACCAACCGAACCTGCTATAACTGTGGCGAGTCTGGTCATATTCGTCCGCAATGTCCTCGCAATGCAGGAAATGTACCACCGGCTCGTGGAAGGGCCTTCAACATCAACGCCAACCAAGCACAAGCCAACAGTGACGTGGTGAATGGTACGACGTTGAACTAATTTTAAATCATTTCTTGTCTTATAAATATTTCTATCTTTGTGTTCATCATACCAATAATAGGTTATTACCAAACAGGTATGTATCTTGTAAATAGTCATTATGCATCTGTATTGTTTGATTCGGGTGCGGATACGAGTTTCGTGTCATTGGAATTCGAGCCTATACTTTCTAAACCGCGTGTTAATCTGGGAAGATCCTTCACGGTCGAAGTCGCCGATGGGAAATCTATTGTCATTGACGTCGTAATACGTGATTGCACCTTAAGCCTTAACGAACACGAGTTCTCCATCGACCTCATTCCTATGCAACTGGGAAGCTTCGATGTTATTATCGGCATGGATTGGTTAGCCAAACATCATGCGGAAATTTTATGCTTCAAGAAGTGTATCCGAATTCCCTTACCAACTGGTGATACCTTAAAGGTCCTTGGGAGAAACCATCCCAAGGACTCAAACTTATGTCTTGTATCAAGGCCCGCAAGTGCTTAAGCAAAAACTACATGGCTTTTATGGCATATGTAGTTAATACAAAAGCCAAGGGTAAGGAATTGAAAGATATCCCTATCGTTCGAGAATTTCCTGAGGTTTTTCCTGAGGATCTTAAAGGGCTACCTCCCGTGCGAGAAGTTGAGTTCAAGATTGACTTAATCCCTGGTGCAAACCCTGTGGCTAAATCGCCTTATCGTCTTGCACCGTCTGAGATGCAAGAACTAGCTAGCCAACTGCAAGAGTTGACCGATAAGGGTTTCATTCGCCCTAGTTCATCACCGTGGGGTGCACCTATTCTGTTTGTGAAGAAGAAGGATGGTTCATTTCGTATGTGCATCGACTACCGAGAACTCAACAAGCTCACTATCAAAAACCGATACCCTCTCCCTCGAATCGATGATCTTTTCGACCAACTTCAAGGAGCAACTCAATTCTCAAAGATCGATCTACGTTCTGGGTATCATCAACTACGTGTTCACGATGATGACATTTCAAAGACCGCTTTTCGTACTCGATATGGACACTACGAGTTCATGGTTATGCCTTTTGGCTTGACCAATGCACCTGCCGTGTTCATGGATCTCATGAATCGAGTATGTAAACCGTATTTGGATAAGTTTGTGATCGTGTTCATTGATGACATTCTTATTTATTCCAAGACAAAAATCGATCACGAGACGCACTTGCGACAAGTTCTTGGACTTTTGAAGAAGGAGCAATTATACGCCAAGTTTTCCAAGTGTGAATTCTGGTTAGAAGAGGTTCAATTCTTAGGGCATGTGGTGAATAGCCAAGGAATTCACGTCGATCCTGCAAAAATTGAAGCCGTGAAAAATTGATGTGTTCCCACAACCCCAACCGAAGTTCGTTCTTTTCTGGGCTTAGCGGGATATTACCGTAGGTTCATAGCAAATTTCTCGAAGATTGCTAAACCATTAACGGCGCTAACCCAAAAGAATCGACTCTTTGAATGGGGACCCGAACAAGAAGAGGCTTTCGAGACATTAAAACGCAAGTTGTGTAACGCTCCTATTCTCACGCTTCCCGATGGAAATGACGACTTTACCGTGTACTGTGATGCCTCTAATCAAGGCCTTGGTTGTGTTCTCATGCAACGAGGCAAAGTCATAGCATACGCATCGAGGCAATTGAAGGTTCATGAAGTAAACTACACTACCCATGATCTTGAACTTGGTGCTGTAGTTTTTGCTCTGAAGATTTGGCGACACTACCTTTATGGGACGCAATGCATAGTCTACACCGATCATAAGAGTCTCCAACACGTGTTCAACCAAAAGGATCTCAACATGAGACAAAGACGTTGGATCGAGTTGATTAGCGACTACGACTGTGATATTCGCTATCATCCTGGAAAGGCGAATGTTGTAGCCGACGCACTGAGTCGCAAGGTCCATAATAAGACTGTCTCGTCTCAAGAAATCCGAGATCGAAGGCAATGGTTTGACACGTTAAGGGAATTTGATACCGAGATTCACGTGGATGTTAACGAGGCTACTGTCATGCTCCAAAATATCAGGATTGATAGTGATCTCGAGTTATGCATTCGTAAGGCTCAACAAGTGGCATTAACCGACGAAGAAAAGGATGAAGATTTGGTGTCCAACATTCGGTCACAACTGGAGACAAAACCGAATGGCTTGTGGTACTTTTTGAGTCGACTTTGGATCCCTAATCGTGATAATCTTCGCCACTTCATCATGAACGAAGCTCATCAAACCCGATATTCTATTCATCCTGGCTCCGATAAGATGTACATGGACTTGCGTAGTCAATATTGGTGGCCTGGAATGAAGAGAGATATTGCGTCTTATGTTTCCAAGTGTCTAACATGTGCAAGAGTCAAAGCCGAGCATCAATGACCAAGTGGTTTACTTGAACAACCCGAAATCCCTATATGGAAATGGGAACATATATCCATGGATTTCATAACCAAGTTACCTCGTACTCCTCGTGGCCATGATAGTATATGGGTGATTGTCGACCGTTTGACCAAAACGGCACACTTCATACCAATACGAGACACTTACAAAGTTTCAAGACTGGCCCGCATCTATATTGATGAAATTGTGAGTCGTCATGGCGTACCGTTGCATATCATATCCGACCGAGATGCTCGTTTCACTTCGCACTTTTGGTCGTCTATGCAAGAACTCTTGGGTAGTCAATTGGATTTAAGTACGGCTTACCATCCTCAAACTGATGGTCAAACCGAACGAACAATCCAAACCCTCGAAGATTTGCTACGACTATGTGTCCTTGACTTTGGTGGTGATTGGGATACGCATTTACCGCTCGCGGAATTTTCGTATAACAATAGTTATCACTCGAGTATCAAGATGGCACCATTCGAGGCCTTGTATGGACGTAAATGTCGTTCACCGATCTGTTGGACTGACATTGGGGAAAATCTCATCACTGGTCCTGAACTTATTCAAGAAACGACCGACAAAGTTTCTAAAATTCGAAATAACCTTGAGGTGGCTAGGAGTCGCCAAAAGAGTTATGCCGATAAAAGACGCAAACCGTTGGAGTTTCAAGTCGACGACATGGTTCTTCTTAAGGTCTCTCCATGGAAGGGTGTTGTACGTTTTGGGAAGAAGGGTAAGTTAGCCCCACGCTTTGTAGGACCTTTCAAGATTCTGAAAAGAATTGGGAAAGTGGCTTACAAACTGGAACTACCTCCTGAACTTAGCGGGGTTCATCCTGTCTTCCATGTCTCAAACCTGAGGAAATGTCTGGCTGATGAAAATTTGCATGTTCCTCTCGAGGAAATCCAAATAGATGAGTCATTGCATTTCGTTGAGAAACCGGTTGAGATCATGGACCGCATCATGAAGAAGACTAGAACTACAACTACCCCAATTGTTAAGGTTCGTTGGGAAAACAAATGTGGAGCTGAGTTCACTTGGGAACGTGAGGAACATATGAGAAAGAGATACCCGCATTTGTTTGTATAGTTTTAATTCTAATTTCGGGACGAAATTTCTTAAAGTTGGGGAGACTGTAACATCTTGTAATTTTGGTTAATTAAAATTAGCTTTGTTATAATTCTTGTAAGGGTCATTATTGCCACATATGAAACTTATGGGTTGCTTATGTTCATATTATATGTTAGGAAGTCAAAATACAATAATAATAATAATAATCCTAATAATGATAATAATAATTGTCTCAATAATAATAATAATAACAATAGTAATAATAATAATAATGAGATTAATAATTATAATAATTTATAGAAGTTAATAAACTTGAGTCAATGTTTAAAAACCTAAACTAATTAAGTTAAGGGTTGGTTTTGCCAATTTAAAACTTCAAAAGAAAGTTTTCAACATAAAACAACAAAATGTAAACCACAGGGACCATTGTGTAAGTCTCAAAAAGAAACCCAAACCAACCCTCCCTTTCCCCGTAAATCCGGCAACACCTCCGGCCAAACTCCGGCGAGCTCCGGCGAGCCTCAAACTCACGAAAAAACACCCGAAATCAATGCCCAAACCGTTCCAAACCCTTCGTGTACAAGATTCGAACATGATTAACCACTTAATTTGGGTTATAAAACACCGGTTACTATGTTCACTCGAGTAGTAACCGAAACCTTTAAATTCTAGAGCCGTTCGATCATTAAACCTCAATAATAATATAATTAACTCAACATAAACGGTAATCTATCAACCTTAAATCGAATACCACCCTCAATTACACCTGAAAATACACGAAATCCCACCTTCGATCCCCCCCACTGTCGCGGACCTGCAAGTTAGTCGAGGACCATCTTCCAAGCAACGTGAGACAAAATTGACAAAGGGCTTTTCATCATTTGGGCTATTCGAAACTTTCTGCAAAGCGAATTCGAGTTTCGTCATCAATTGTACCCTGAACGAATCACAACATAGTCGCGCACTGTTCTTGAACCTGTTCTTCATCGATTCATTCACAAATCGGGTAATTAGATACATCATTTTGTTCGTATTTACAAGGGGAGTCAAAGCCCATGTTTGTTTCCTTTAACACCATCGAATTGTCATTCAATTTGTGGTCCAAACGATTTAGGGTTCTAAGGGAATGGGGGAAATTGATTAGTTTATGTTTAAAACGATTTAAAACCAAGATAAACCGCGGCTCAGAGCCTTGGTTCACTGGTTCCACACTTGACTGTCCACCTGGAGGTCCCGGGTTCGAACCCGGGCACCTCCATATATTTTTTTAAAGGCTTTTCAGCCTTAAAATAATTATAAAAAAATTCTAGAAAAATATAAAAATGGTGTTTGTAAACCTTAAACATTTTTAAAGACATCACATAATTTTCTGTAAATGTTTCAAGATTTAAATAATTAAATATCTTTTAATAAGATATTATAACAAAGGTTAATTTAGGTTTTCTTATAAAATGGACTTTAAATAATAGTACAAATTGATAAATTATTATTGTTCCAAACGTTCGTTTCAAATAATATGGCTTAAATTGTAATTATTTCTTTTAATTATAAAACTTTGTTCTATACATTTTCCAAGTTATCATAAACGTTCTTTGCACATCATGAAATAAAACATAAATATATATATATATAATTTTCAAGAAATCATGAATAATTTTCAATTGTTAAAGGTAAGTATTTGACAAGCCCCAAAATCCACTTAGAACCCTAGTCCTCGTTGATTCGTTAAAATCATTACAATAGAAACTTAATTCTCGTAAAAACATATATTTTAGGTGCATTGTGAAGGATTACGTTGAACGACGCGTGTTATTATTTTCTTATTAATCATCCAATATACACTTATTTGATCAAGTGAGTATTTCTATACCCCTTTTTCTTATTTTCACACTTTGGGGTGAAACATGTTACTTATTAACCATTACACTTGTAAACACGTTTGATTCTTGTAAACTTATGGCAATTTACTTGTGTGTGTGATTAGTTGAATCTTGTAGCTACCATGTAATGTAGAATACATGTACAATCATTAACTATTGCTAGCCTGGCGACGTCATAGATCTATGGGCCTGACAAGCCTGCTTGGTTGATCCAAGTACACCTAGCTAATCGTATATACTTATAACTTGGTTGATCCAAGTACACGTTTGAAACTTGTAAAACTTTGTCAAGGTTTGATTGTGCATTCTGTCTTACATCCCTAGTTACTTGTTTCTCTAATTTACAACATGAATTGCCATCTTTTATATACTTATGTATCAAAAACTATGGAATGCTCACCAACATCTTTTGTTGACCTTTTTATTTTTAACATGTTTCAGGAAACCCTCAAGCTTGATTTCTACTCTTTGAAGCCTACACGTCTAGGACTGGACCTAGATAAATAAATGAAATAAAACGACTTGTTATGCTTATTTTGATTTCTTTGAGACTTATGGTTGTAATGATACAATTGGAACTTATGATTAAAATGTATTTGGGTTATTAATAGCGTTATGTGGCTGTGAACGATCTTAACCCTCACATCTCGACGTTTCCGCCGTCAAGGTTGGGGTGTGACAATCAACCCCTCAAATTTTAAAAAATCTTACTAATTTACATAAATAATCCCTTAAATGTAATATGACCAAAATACCCCTGGAATTAACAGAAAAACAAACGTAGTTAGTGCCACGGACTAAAACCGTTATAAGAATTAAACCAATGGGCATTGATATGACAAAAGATTCCTTTTTGGACTAAATATGTTAAAGTGACCAAACCACAGGGACCAAAAATGAAATTTACTCAATAGAAAATTATACCATATGTGTCATCCCATTCTCTTAAACTAATATACAAACATAATATATATATATATATATATATATATATATATATATATATATATAGGGGAGGGATCAAATGAAAACCACACTTTTAATTAAAAACCATGAAAACCCCATTCAACCAATCATAAAATTTCTTATATAATTATTATTTTTTCATTACAAAGGGTATTTGAGTAAATTACACCCCTCTTATATATGGAAATTATCTCCATTTATTTGAATTCCTTAATTCTTTTCAATATTTTGATTTTAAAAATCATTTATATAAAACAATTATGCATTTTTTCATCTTCATCGATTAGTTCATCCCAATACTTTCTCCTTCTCAACAACAAAATTTTTTCCTTTCTCTAGTTTCCTTCAATGTTCATTTCCAACAATAAACTGATTTAGAGGACGAAGATGCCGTCATTGTTGGAAAACTCGACAAGGTGTCGCGAGTTCTGTGATTTTCATATATGTTTTCATCATGATTTTCAGTAAATCATATTAAGATATAGATAAAATCATGAATTTTTTGTATTCATAAAAACACACACTAGTGTGTGTTCTTGGTGTTCTTGATGAATAAGATGAAGGGATTAACCATTGCAAGTTACGTATACGTAACAATGTAACATAAGCAAAATTTGTCTTTTGAAGAACTCGATGATGATGATAAAACTTGACTTCATATTATTAGGTTACGTAGCAAAAAAGATTCATCTGATTATCATAGATTAAACCCAATTCATAATTGAAATTTTCAAATCCACTTTTAAGTTCTTTAAATCTATATATTAGTTCCTCATACCCATGATATACTATTTCACAATCTGTTTTCAAACTCTAGTTTGCATGTTTTTTTATTGTTCGGAGATGGATCAGGTTGATGATGGATTAAGATGAAGACGAAGAAGATTTAAAACAAAGATGTCACATTTACGTAACACTACTGTGACGTATACGTGACACTGATGTCACATATACATAACACTACTATTCAAGAGATGAGGATCGGGGATGAACGACAGGCATTCAAATTTGATTGTACAAAATGTCTGGTTTACACACAAAAAAACATCATGATGTTACGTATACATAACACCATTGTTACCTGTACGTAACACCATCGTTACATATACGTAACACTACCATTTTAAAGAGTCTTATTAACATGGAGTTTATAGGTACTAAAAATATGTAAACTTTCATCATTTGTTCTTATTCTCCATCTTTTGTTGTTTTTTGTTGACAAAATTCATGGTTAGCAATGTATATAGATTATTACACATATTAACCATATATTGCATTAGCATGCATTTCACTATGTACATATATGTAACATTAGGCACTACTAAAATGGTTTTTTAAATATTATACATTCATTTTGATATATGTTGAGGTTTTATATAACTTAAGTTTCCATACATATACGTAAGCCAAGTAAAACCATATAAAGATGGTGATACATATATGTATCAACGTTACCAAGTTAATAAAACTATTACGTCTGATGTAAGTTGAGACTCATGTATAGTTTTTTTTTGTTTTTTTTTTTGTTTTTTGATAAATGCATATGTCTAATGAAAATTTTTGTTTGATATAATATTTAAAAATTGAAGAGAGAGAGAGAGAGCATGATTTTAGAGATTTAATTAACTATAAATGTATGTTTCCATATATTTATATATGTTTTGCCTATTATACCCCTACAACTTTGTAATTTAATCCTTTAAATGTCATTTATTTACCATCTTGTCATTATGTAATGTCCACCATTGATTAAATAAATCAATGGTGGATTAGAGGTTTTCATGGTTTTCTAGTAAAAACGAGTTTTCTCTTGAACCCTCCCCTATATATATATATATATATATATATATATATATATATATATATATATATATATATATATATATATATATAAAAAAGGGCCCACACCAACTATCCTTCTTCCCCTCTATTAGACCGTTCAATGACTCTTAACCCTATATCCACCGCCCGACCACCATCCCTATAGCTACCGTCCTCCGCCAGCCACCATCACTATAGCCACCATCGACCGCCAATCACCATCACCATAACCATCGTTGACTGCTAACCACCATCACCATAGTGGTGGTGGGTGGTTGCGGCGGAGGCGGTGGTGGTGGTGGCGACGGCTGCGAGGGCGAGGGCGATGGCGGTGGCGATGGTGGGGGCGGTGGAGACAGCGGCGGTAGGGGTACAGCCGGTGATTTTAGTGATGGGCCATGGTGGGCATGCTGGTGACATCACCAGACTTGTGGAGGTAGGGGGTTGTCAGAATTCTGGCGACAGTGAAATTGCAGGTCGAAGTCGATGGGGAATGGAAAGGTGTAGATTTGGTTTTTTGTGTGTCGATTCTATATACGTATAGTTAATTAATTTAAAAAACAGGTCTCATATTTATTAATTTTGTCTTTTAGTTAAGGAGTATAATGACCATTTCACAGTCACTTAATAGAAAAGATAACAAAAGTTAGTTTCAATGACCAACAGTGTGATGATTTGATAAACAATTAAGACTAAGGATATAATTTCTCAAAAACTTAACAAAAGTTTTGCATACATGTATATATTGATTAAAATGATTGTAACAACTCAATTTATATGACAATGCTAAGACTAATAAATACAATAGTGTAACATAAAAAACAAACAGAACACAATCATTAATTTATGTAACCATGATAAAATTATAGATTTATTGGTTTAACAAACACACCTCATATGATAAATCTATTAGAACCTGATTCACACATTCTATACATTCATTTAGTCATTAGGTTTGATGTTTATCTTTTATGTTACACTGTTGCATTTAAAGTCTTGACATTATCATGTAAATTATTTGTTATAATCATTTTAATCAATCTACATATGTATGCAAAATCTTTATTTACTTATCGACTGATTCATTAGCTGACTCGTTATCTTTTCACATGATTTCAGAAGATGCAGATGAGTTGGATTACATGCAAGTTTACATCTAGAATTATAGACCTAGATTAATAAAAGACAATTGTTATGTTTATTTGCTTATTGTTCTAATGTAATGAATGTTTTAGTTAGTATTATTTATTGAAACTGATATTCAATATTATTTTAATTTATTTATTACCATCTGTTATGAACAACTAATTTACGTTCATCTACCCCGATGATTCCGCTATTGATTGGGGTTTGACAACTGAAACCCTATCCACCACCTAGATATAGATGGAAATGATGGTGATAATGAAGATCTACATAGTGGGTGGAAACGAGGAACGCTGCTTCTAGTTTGTTTGATGATCTTAAGTAGTAGTAATGGTAGATTCAAACCGATCTTATGGCTTCGACTTAGGCTATGGCAGCAAGTGGTTATGGTGGTGGTTCTCCATGATATCAAGTTGATGTTTTTCGTAGGTGATTACAAGTAAGAGTTCCTTGAAGGTTTCATTGTTAGTTTTGCTGGAAAGATGGTGTTTGAGATCCACTGGAGGGGAAGAGGGAGAGAAGGGGGAGGTGGGGTCCAAATCTCGGTAGAAATTTAAAGATGAGGTTTTGATTTTTTATTTCTTTTATTTTTTTTATTTGACTTAGGGGTAAAGTGGTCATTTTACACTTATACTAAGATATAAACTAACGGCCATCCCCCTGAAGATCTATGGTTATTACCATTTAGCAAACAGTTGAGGACCAATGATGTAATTTCTTAAAAAAATAGAACTAATATTGTAATATGGACATACCATATGGACATACCATATGGACCAACTATGTAATTAACTTTAATAATATATATCAGATTATTTTTTCACAAACTTATAGGCTAATTATAACACTAGATATTGAGATTATAGTATCAAACCTTTATAATCTATTAAATTGATTTAGTATTTAATTAATATGGATGACTAAAGCTATTTTTTATCTGAATAAAAGATAGTGTACCCTTGGACAAATGGGGAGGATTCAAATGTTAACCTTCATTTATTTTCATAACTATGTTAACTCTTCAAGGTCAATCAAAATTATTACTTTTTTATGGAATAACATCATTATACATACATAAAAATATGTTCTTTTATGTATATATGTAAATTCCCTAAGCGTAAAAAAGTTTATACTAGTAAAAGTTACAATTACATCTCGTAAATATTTAGAGATGTAAGTGTAATTTACAATAGTGTAAACTTTATGCACTTACGAATTTATAAATACATATGAAGTACATATTTTTGTATATGTTGTTAATCTATTATGGATAGAAAGTTTACTTTTTTGTTAAATAATTCTAAATGACCAAATTACCCCTTATTATTAATCAAAAGTGGTCAGGTCGGACCACTACTTCATCTACAACCTCACCCTCCAACTACCACAAGTACATAATAGCACCACCACCACCAGCATGTACCACTCAAGCCACCGCTTTCACCACTACCCACAACTTCCACAACTAGTCCACCACCGACAAATATGAGCATTACTTTGGTAGCACCTGCAATTACCCAACAAGTCCACCATCTCTTAACCTTCCTCCCCCAACCCCATCCCCATCATCTTCATCTGCATCTCTCGAAAGCACTTGTCACTCCCCAATAGACGACGATGGTGGTGGAAGTGGTACACAGTGACTTGATAGTAGGTGACGATTTGATGGTGGCAATGCTTTGATGGCAATAAGATGATGGGGTGACTTTCGTGGTGGTTGTTGACCAGGAACACAAACTGAGAGTTTTTCATGCATGGTGGTGGTGGTGGACTAGCGGTCAATGCTAGTTGTGGTGATGGAAGTTGTGGTGACAAGTTTATTTTTTCATATATAAATACTAAGGGGGTGTTTGGGATTCCTTTTATAAGTCCTTTTTAACTTATTGATTTGTTAAATAAGTTAATAAGTTAGTATGGAGTGACTTATTAACTTATTTTCCTCACAATCATCAGATTACCAAACACTATAAAATGACTTTTTAACTTTTCAAAAGTTAATAAGTTAAAAAGCAAGTAAAAAAAGCACTCCCAAACACCCACTAATATTCAATTGGGGATAGGTGGGTCCATATCATAATTATTATTTTTAATAGTTAGGGGCCCTTTGGTCATTTCACATGCACCTGGTGGATTTTTTAATGGCCATCCAAGTTAGGCACATAAGATACCTTTTTGTCAAACGTTTAGACCGACCTTGTAATTTCTCAAACGTATAGAGCAAAAGTAAAACCAGATCTAAGCACAAGTATCTGTCATGTATTTAACTCTATGTAAAAAATCCAAAATATCTAAAAAAAATCACATTTCAGATATTAGAACAATTCTAAAAAATATCTAAAATATCTAAAAAAATCTAATATTTCTACTTCATATTTATCAGAGTAAATTACATAAAAGGACCTTTATCTATATAACTAATTCACTTTTTAACTTTTATCTTTGATAATTACACTGGACAACCTTTATGTATATGATTTGTTTCATCTGTGACCGTTAGTTTAACAGTCGTTAGTTTACATCGTGAAATATGATCAGTAAAACGTTAAAACCAACTTGTAAAACCTCAAACAATTTTTTATATTTTTTCATCACCCTTTAAAATATTGGCTTTACAAAAATTTACTCTTTGGTATAATCTAATATCAATAATAAACTTAATACATAGAAAGTAAAATGCAAGCTACATGAAATTAGTTAGGAAATTAAGACCAGTAAACATTGAGATAAACGTGTAAGGCCCCGTTACCGGGATGTTTACAGCTGGTCAATTATCGCACATAAAACATATAATTGTATTAACTTAAATAAAACATGCAGCGGAACTTTTAAATCAATCATTTCATTTCCTTTAATAAACACTTTTGCAAAATAATACAACATTCATTACAAAACATTGTTTGTTCGTATTACAATGCAAAAGCGTTAGTCAAAAGAATGCCTTCCAAAAAGAGCTGAGTAGCCGTCCCGTGCCATCCTCAGCAACGTTACCTGCCAACTGGAAACACATAAAAAGTCAGCGTTGCTGAGTGGGTTCTAGTTTTATAAATAAAATACTTTACTTTCGTTAAAACCGTTTCTTTACTTTCACGCAATCATACATCATACGTACACATAGATAATATCATTATTATCTTCATCATTTGTTATCTTTTACTTCTATCTAGGTCCTGTCAGACTTTACCCTCTTCATGGCACGCAGCCATGATTACGGAGGTCGAGTGACAAGGATCCCGTTTCATGCTCTGTTATTACCTTTCGTCTGTTCATTACTTTCATTCGTTCATTGCTTTAGCTTTTGTTCATTCATCATACTTTCTTGTCATATTTACTCTTTCATCATTACCTCTTTTCTTTCCATCACCCATAAACCTACCCATCTGTATCGTGGTACTGGGCCTAGGTCTACCATAGACTTTCTATAACGGTGCAACGCACCTCCTGGCCACAGTACCTAAGGTAAAGTTTAGGTGTACCATTTCCATATGCAATACCCTGCTGTTTCGTGGTGTTGGGCCTAGGTCTACCATAGACCTTCTATAATGGTGCATCGCACCTCTTGGCCACAGTACCTAGGATATGCAGCAATGCTTCTATACAAATCGTAATCATAGTGTCAAGCTTTACCCTCTTTGTAGCACACAGCCACGATTACTGAGGTCGAAAGACAAGGATTCCATTTCGAGTATGTTGCGACAACAAGGTCGCTCACCTCCTATATTTGCTTGCAAGCCTTTCTTACTCTCATTCTTTATTAATGCATGTATTCATTTATCATGTTCCTCTTTCATTATCTTTCACTTTATGTTACATAATACTTTCGTTTCATTCTTTAACATAACGCGTAAAGTCACGGGAAAGATGAACATACACTATAATAAGGAACATCGTCATACACAGATAGCATCTTCATACATGGCATCATCATACATACATAACATACATTATACATAAACATGCAACATCATCATGCCCAATCTACCCTCTAAGACCTCAATGGTCATCTTACATGTATTTACGGGAACTACCACGTCAAAACTTACATCTGCACTTTCCCCCGAAAGTCAGTACTTTTACTATGTTCCTCCTCGAGTACAACAACCCTATTTAAGCGTATGGGCACCCTTCAGTCGTATGGCCTCCATGCGACTGAACATCATGCAAATGGACCTATGCGGATGAACACCAGTGCGGATGAACACTCAGTCGTGCGAATGGACCTCATGCGGATGGACTCTATGCGAATGGACCTTATGCGGATGAGCACTATGCGAATGGGCTCTCAGTCGCATGACTCCCCATGCGACTGGCCCTCCAGTCGTGCGACTGAACCTCAATCGTGCGACTGAACCTCAATCATACTCCAGTCAACCGTATGGCCTCCAGTCGGTCGCCTAGCCCTAACTGATGCAGAATGCAGTTCATCCCGAATCCAATCTGCCATTTTCAACCTCCAAGCTCATCCAAACTCATTCTAAGCCCAAATCAACCCTCCTAAAACTTAGGACTGCATACTATAACACCATTCAAGCACTCAGAAGCCCGAAAACATACTCCAAACGCATCACACGCAAACAAACCCAAATGGGTCAAACACACACACATACAAAAACGGGTTTACTATGTGTTCCAGCCCCAAATCAGTTGAAAACGAGTAAAATAGGGGTCCTAGAACTCACACAAAGTACAAGAAGAAGAAGAGCTTCGTCTAGACCTGCTACACGATGATTTTGCACACTCAAACCAAGCTTTCTTCTTCTCGTCTCCCTTTTCTCTCTTCTTTATTTCTTTTGGCTGAATTTTGGAGATGTAGGGAGGGTGTGGGCTGCCCTCCCCTTTTATTCTCCTTCTCTTCCGAACTTTCTCGCGTTTTGACAAGTTTGGTCCCCCGACTTTGGACTTTATTTCTTTTTCTTCTTTCGTCGACTTCAAAGAAAAAATATCCGGGTGTTACAAAACGAGTAAAATCTTAAACAAATTTTATATATTTTTATGATCACTTTTTTTAAAGTTAGGTTGATAATCTTTATTTTTGTACCATATGATTTAAGCATCGATAATAAAGTTAACACATAAAAATTATAATGCAAGCCACAATAATGTTATTTAGATGCTTTGTTCAAATTATTACGCAAGCCACAATAATGGTTAATAGAGCTATTCAACACTATCCTTAAGAACCGGGAAGATGCCGTATCAGTGGAGGAGCAGTGTTATAGCCCTCGTATATAAGAAAAAAAAAGATGCCAAATGTTGCACACATTATAGGGGAATAAAGCTCTTGAGCCATACGATGAAACTATAGGAAGAGTTATAGACATGAGAATCAGACATGAAACTCACATAGCGATAAACCAATTTGGATTCATGCCAGGGCACTCTACGACAGAAGCCATACACATCATAAGGAGGGTAATGGTGAAATATAGAGAAAAGAAGAGGGACCTTCATATGGTCTTAATTGACCTAGAAAAAGCCTAAAACAGTGTCCCGTGACAACTCATTTAAGAAAGTCTACGGGATAGAAGGGTACCAGAGAGATATATCAAGATAATCAAGGATATGTATGAAGGGACGAAAGCGTGTGTGCAAGCTCCAGTTGGAGACACGGACTTCTTTCCGGTGGAAGTGGGACTTCACCAAGGATCAACATTGAGCTCATTTATTTTCATAGTAGTGTTGGATGAGATGGCCAAGTCTATACAGGAGCCAGTCTCGTGGTGCATGTTGTTTACAGACGATATTATGCTATTATCAGAATCAAAAAGGGTGCTGAACGAGAGGTTAGAACTGTGGAGAGCGGCACTGGAGAGCAAAGGCTTAAGGATAAGTCGCTCTAAGACTGAATACATGCACTGTAACTTTAGTGGAGCGAATAAAGAGGACACCCAAATTAGTATTCAGGGCCTGACGGTCCCATAAACGTCTACGTTCAAATTTCTAGGCTCATACGTCCAGGACGGCGGAAAGATAAACAGTGATGTGGCCCATCATTTTCAGGCAGAATGGTGTAAATGGAAAGCAACATCAGGGATCTTATATGATAAGAAGTTCCCAACAGGACAAAAGGGAAAACTATATAGAGTGGCAGTTCGTCCAACAATGTTATACAGAACAGACTGCTTGGCCATGAAAAAATCGCACGAGAGACAAATAGAGGTCGAAGAAATACGAATGCTAAGGTGGATGTATGGACACACGAGGCTGGATCGGATAAGGAATGACGTCTTCCGACAGAGGCTAGAGGTGGCTTATATCACGGATAAAATACGAGAGGGAATATTGAAATGGTTTGGGCACGTGAAAAGGAGACAGATGTTAGCACCAGTTAGATTAGTAGAGCGTAACACCTTGGATGGTAAGAGGAGTAGAATAAGACCTAAGTTGACCTGAGATGAGATGATTAGTCGGGATATGGTTGAGTTGCACCTCTCCGAGCACATAGTAGAGAATAGGAGTGCGTGGAGGCGTAGAATTAAAGTTAGGGACTTCTAGTGGGCCTTGATGCGATAGTCCTCACGTGATGTGTAGGGTAACATTATTTGTCCAATGTAGGTGAAGCCTTAGTGATAACTGGCCTATTAGTATTGTTAATTTCGTAGTAAAATTATCTACCTTATTCCTTGCTTAATATCATAGTAAATTTTATTGGCCTCAAGCTTGTTTCAATGTAGTTGTGTTTGCTTTTGTGACGTATGCTTAATTGCTTATGCGAGGTATGGAATATATTCTGGTTGTTATGCGTATGCTATTGCTTATGTGATGTGTGTGATGTATGCAATATAATCTGGTTATTTTGCTTATGAACATGCATATGCATATACAAAACTCTTAAATGATATATATTATGGGATATATGCACTATAATTTGGTTGTTATTGTTGTCGAGCCGGTGTCTCTTTGGAACCGGTCTGTCTGTCTCCCAAGATAGAGGATAGACTGGCCACCATCTACCCTTCCTAGACTCTACTTTTAATGAGACATACTGGGTTTGTTTGTTTGTTTAGATGTTTTGTTCAAATTAGAATGCATATTCTATGAAAATTTATTGTATCATATGATTTCTGTAATTATATGATTGTCGAAAGCATCTAATTACTTAATATGATATGCATTCTAATTTTAATGAATTAAGTTTAGAGTAAGTTATATTTTTCGTCCTTTATCTTTATAGCAAATTTCAGATATTGTTCTTAAACTAAGGAAATTACACTAAATGTCATTTATGTTTAAAAAAATGTTAACAGGTTTTATCATTTTCACTAACGGGCGTTAAAATTCTCTAATAAGTCCAGTCACATGCCTTGCACATGAGGGTAATTTTGTCATTTAGCCTTATTAACTTACAAATTAAATAAACAAATTGAAAATAAATAAAAAATATATAAAAACATTATCTTTCTACTCTCTCTCTCCCCCTCCCTCCCCCCCCCTCTCTCTATATATATATATAAACAAACAAACAAACGTACCCAGTGTCTCCCGCTGAAGAGCAGGGTCTGGGTCTCTCTATATATATATATAAATATATATATATTCACTAATCTATCTATCTATCTATTTTCAACAAAAACCCCACCCCCTCCATCTTTACTACCACCACAGCCAACCACCGCCACCACCCACCCCCGCCATCGTCGCCACCAGCTACTACCATTACTATCTCTCTACTCTCTATCTATCCCTCTCTCTCTCTCTCTATATATATATATATAGACACACATATACATATATACATCAGGCGAAAACTCAAACAGAGAAGTTTGGGTTGTTTAGGGTTCCGACCACCGACCATCACCCTGTAATTATTGCTGATTCCTCCAACACCTCTTTCACTTGTTCGCGATCTAGGGATGTCTATGATTTCACAAGCCCTAGATCTGAAAGAGGGGTTTTGAACTGTCGATAAAGTATGGTGAATGATTTTGATGGTTTTACGGTGATGGAGGTGACAATGGTGGTGGTCGGCTGGTCATAAGTTGAGAGTTGATGAAGGTGGCTGGTCGCTTTGTGGTTTAGGGTGGTGGCGGTGGTGGGGGTGATGGAGGCAGTTTAGGTTATGAACGTGATGGTTTAGATAGGTCGGTTGTAAACAGAGGTGGGTCGGGGAAGGCGATGGAGGATGGCTGTGAAGCTGGTCGAGGAAGGTGGTGGATGGGGTGTTCTTTGCGCGCGCGGGCAGACACACACACACAAACACACACACACACACAAACACACACACACACACACATATATATACATACATACATATATATATACATACATATATATTATATATATATACATATATATATATACATACATATATTTATATATATATATATATATATATGTATATATATATATATATATAATAGAGAGAGAGAGAGATGGGGCAGGGAGGGTAGGGTGAGTTTTAATAATTCATGTATTTATTAATAAGGTAAAATAACCGATTTACCCTCACGTGCAAGTCACGTGACCTGATTTAACCAATAAAACTAACGAACGTTAGAGGGAAGGTCTAAACGTGTAACAAAATTAAAATATAAAGGACAATCACCGTAATTACCATAGTTTAAGGACAATATCTGAAATTTGCTATAAAGCTAAAGGACGAAAATTGTAATGTACACTTAATTTTATTATTGATATATAAATCATATGATACAATTATTTTTTTTATTAAACTAGTTTTAGAAAAAGTGATGATAAAAAATATATAATTTGTTTGAGGTGTTACTCGTCGGGCTTTAACGTTTTATCGACCATATTTTCTTAATACATCGATTCGTTTTTGGATAGTGTCGCCTGGATGTTTCTTTTACACGTCTACTCATGTGATAAACGTGTGATCTAACTTAACGATGCAAACTAAAGAGCGTTAGATTAAATGACTAACGGTGAATCAAATCAAATACATAAAGGTTGTCTAATGTAATTATTAAAGATAAACGTTAAAAAGTAAAATTAATTATAAAGATAAAGGTCTTTTTATATAATTTACTCTATTTATTATTTAATAATGTTTAGAAAACTATTTCGAATATTCAAAACTAGTACTCAATTGTCAGTCCCCTACACGTGGAATCATGAGCTATAAGATCTGTAAAAAGAAACAATGACATAGTGTTCTTCAAGGTAACATATACATGTGTGAGCACCTGAATGTGTTGAAGATGTCTTGTGATCAACTCAGAAGAGATAACTTGTCAAAACACTGGTATTACATGGTTGCATCATGTAGAGTCATAACATAATTCATACTCATAATACTATACATAATTGTAACCATATAAATGCATATGTTGACAATATTACTGTTGGATTTTAATATTAAAGTATATCATAACATATTAGATAGGGAACGGAAACTGTGAAAGATAATCCCATGTATTAGCCGAAAGTGGCAATATGTGTAAGAATTTGTCCTAGAACAATCGAACAATTTGTTGTCATTCTACACTCCTACTATGACTCAATACATCCAACATCCGTTATAGATTGACCAGATGAGTATTATAGATCTTAGTAACCACATGTCATATAGAAAGAATATAATCTGTTATAACTTTTAGCACAATGTCCCATTAGGTTGTATTTATACATGTAAAACAACATATAGGAAATAGTCGTTGAATAACAATATCATGCCTAAGCTATTACAGATGATCAAGGGAAATTGTATAAACTAATAAAATGTTTTGGCCAGAAGTGGCAGTGTGTGTAAGAATGCTAGTAGAACACAGAAATAATTCCTGTTAGGACCAATTGCATCCATAGTAGATGGACCAGATAAAATTTTTTGCCCATAGTAATGGCATAAGATGAGGGCGGACCTTGGAGCAACTGGTAAGGTTGCTGCTTTGTGACCTTGAGGTCATGGGTTCTAGCCGTGGAAACAGCCTCTTGCACAAAATTATGCAAGGAAAGGCTGCGTACATCAGATCGCTTCGCGATCCGGCCCCTCCCCGGACCCTGCGCAAAGCGGGAGCTTTATGCACCGGGTACGCCCTTTTTTTTTAGTAATGGCATAAGATACAATAATTTTTGCATCCATGCTCAATTACTCAAAGTGAGTCTGCCCTACAAAAATTTGGATTTTCAGTTTTTCACCATCTAGTCCCTTAAAAGTAGATGAAATTGCTTCAAACTTGACCTGCACCAACTCTAATCTATTACCTTTGAATTTAATTATGTTCAACGAATTCATCGCACCCAAAAAAATAATCACATTTCTTTATGATAGATTGTCTCTCTCATTTTTGTTTTCTTTGTTTATCTTCTTCTCCAGTATTGTGACTTTGAAGATCTGATCTACTCACAACAATGCAACATCCACCGGAATGATAACCGAATAAGTAAAGGATACAAATCCATCTAAGCTAAGCAAAAGCAGATCCTATGAGAATTGCTAACAATGATCTATCAATTTATTATCATCTTCCCTAATGTTATGCACGTACATGAATCGTCGTTGTTTTATATCAAACAAATCGAGAAATTACCGGAGTGTGATATGATTGGTTCTCCTAATAATCAAAAGAGATAAAAGCATTGCTAAAGATTTAGTTACATACCGATTAAGATGTACGGAGGTTGTCTTCTTGGTCTTTTCACATACCGATTAAGATGTACGGAGGTTGTCTTCTTGGTCTTTTCTTCAACATCCAGACATGCCATTTAGTGTGCAGAATGAATTGCAAATGAGAAGGTTTCACTGTGAACCAATGTCTACGCCGTGGATACAAACCCTATAACCACTGCTCTTCTGATTCACATTTTGGTTCTTTCGGTTTTCTTCTAATTTTTAGTTTAGGGGAAGGATGCGTGAAACAATATTATAATTGAAAAGTGTGAAAATCATGAGTTATTTATATTTACTATGATTTATATTATAGATTATAGATAACTAGGAATTTCTCCCGCGCGTTGCCGCGGGGAGATCATAGGGAATGAATGAGTTTATGAAGCCTTACTGAGAGGGTGATCTAAGAATATAGATAGAACTGGAACACATACTCTGTATCTTCTTACGTGTTTGAATACAAGCGGCACTATCTTCCCCTCTGTTTCCAGCAAGTCAAATAAAACTATTTTATAGATGAACAATTGAACATAACTTAGAATGTTTGTTATATGCTTACGTGTTTGAATACAGCGGCACTTATCTTCCCCTCTGCATTGTAACTAATATCAATTAACTTCCCCTACACCAAGAGAGCTCTAAATCAGGTAAGTTCAAGAGTCATATTTTTATTTATTGGTTTCAGATGATGATGTTAGTAATAGTGATAACAATAATATAACCAGGTTGATAAGGCTGTAAGAAAATAACCATATTAACATATATTAGGGAAAATATACACATAAAAAACAGCACTTTTATCCCTAGTCCTGATAAATAGTCCTTTTGCTCATCTCAAATTAATTAATCCCTGGTGTGTTTAATTGGTCAAAAGGAATTCAAATTGATAAAAAATTTAAAATCTTCAAAACACTTATGATGGAAACTTACTTGGTGGCATATTTCACAAGTGATGTCACCCTTTTCATTGCACCAATATTGAACACACTTCCTGTGAGCATACTGCATAAACATAAAAGTTAGCAACATAAGCAAACACAAAGCGAAAATTCCCACATTCATAAAATCCCCCACCAGATTCAATATATGATTCATCTTGATCATAAATGATAAGACCACCTAAATAAAATCAAAAAAGCATCAAAACCCGTGTGTTATCATAATAAAAAAATCGTCTTTTGGGTTAAAAAGCATGAAGTTAACCCAAAAATACAATTAAAAAGTCAACATCATATATTGATCTTCTTTATCATCAAAAAGCCCCATTTGATTCAAAGACGTATTTGGATACTGATTCGACTTTCACCTAATCAAAATCACACAAAATACAGCAGATATCCAATTTCAATTTCAAAATCGATAAACAAATACGAAATTTCTCAAATTACAGATCCATCGTGAACTTTATTGTACCTCTTGTAGCCGAGAATCGTTCCTCTGGTGTAGAGTCTAAAATTGAAAAAGAAAATGTTTAAAAGAAGTGAGTTTTGTATGGATTTGAATATGAGTTGGAGATTAGGGTTTATACGAATGCATTATACCTGACGCGTTCTCCTTGATGATCCTTCACTGTTGATGTAGCAGCAGCAAGCACTCAAGCAGCCAAGCAGCAAGCACTCAAGCAGCCAAGCAGCAAGCTGCGATTGATGTAGCAGCAGCAAGCAGCCACCAGGAACCGAGGAAAGAGGCGTGTAGTTGTGTTTTTGATGGCCGATTGTGGGTTTATACCTGTTCTGGTGTTGCATATGATCCATAATGGACATCCTTTCGTGATAACGCCTTCATTGCAGTCCACAAGGATCCAACCTGTGATCAAGACGACATACACTGTTAATTGACTGCCAATAATAAAAAATTTGAAAGATAGAGTGATGAAATTGCTTTTAAATCATTGACAATTAATACCTTCTCAACTATTGATGTAAGCTTGAAAGTCAAATATAACCCTGTTGTCAAAGATGAAAAAAGGCTCCCATATTCTTTGTTTAGGAAAAACCGGTACCAGACTGGAGCAGGTAAGAATGCACGGTATAACGGCGATGTGTATTCCACCAGGGTTAGCATTTGACCCTAAAATATCAAAGGTTCATGTCAGAAGGTACAAGATATATGTTTGAAACTCATACATCACAAACATGGTTTGGTTGTTTAAAGAGTTAATCACCAAAATACGAGCATGCTATCATTGATATCCTAATTTGACAGAGAATAATAATACAGGCTGTAGAAAACTGTGTTGATACTATGACGATCAGATGCATCATATGTTTTTTTCAAACGTTAAAACTGATTAGTGAAAATTGAAATAAAACTTTTTTGGGGGTGCTAGATTGATTGCTTTGCCATTTATTCAATTCTATTATCAAACACATCATTTTTCGGGCAGAATTTTAAGCTGCTTAGAGAAGTGAGATGAATATATTTTTCAAATTCAATGAAGTTGATATACTATGGTAATTCAGGTAATGATTTGTTGCATATTTATGAATTTGGTAATTAATATTGTATCATGTCACATTACCTGCCTACGGAAATTATGACCCTTGCCATTTCTATAATACATAAGTAATACTTGCTTCATAGCCATTGTTGCTTGTCGCACCATTGTATCTGCACACAATGAGCTCATTAAAAATAATGGGATAATCAAACATTTATGATTTAGGGGATTTACGTTCTGGTTCGGTTAGTTTTGACTTTTGACGAAACTTTGAACCGGTTTTTTTATTTATTTATTTTTCCAAAATCATTTTTAGTATTAAATTTCTAGAAATGATAAGATGGTTCATGGGCCGTTCGGTTTACACAGCCAGTTCCAAGATCCAAATCGTCAGCCAGTTGCAGTAGTGAATATTAAGGTCATGTGAATTTTATATGAAGATTTGGCATGTGTTAATATGGTAGAAGAAAGCAACAAAGGCTTTTATAATCAAGAAGATGCATTCAATAATTAAAAATAAGTGATAATAAAAATAATTTTTCAGTGGTGGGCTTTTTAAAACTTCATCCTTTGATTTTCTTCACAAATTAACAATCTTTAATAAACAGTAGTATGCAAGAATGTGTGCAGTTAGACAACTTGTAGAAATAGAAATGCAAAAAAAGAACCATAGCATATGTTATTTTACATCAAAAATTGCTCATTCTTGTTTCTTTTTGGCTTTTTGCCAGTAAAGATCGCTTAAAAATAAATCACTCAAACTGAATTCATACCGTTCACAATGATGGTAAATATAGCATGCCAGAATGGTGGTATTGCTCTTGGTGGAACCATGAACAGAGGATAACAAAGATCATCATTTTGATACCACCAATAAACTCCGATCACATGAAGAACAAAAACTATAAAATAACCAGCAAGAACAGACAGTTTTCTCTCCCCCTGCAGAATTTGTCAATTATTAAGCTCAAGAAACATGATTAAAGGAGTTTGGATTTAGAGTATAAAAATGTAATTAATGATATGATTAACTAATAGAAGTGTTAACATACCTTTAAAGCTGTCTGCTTTTGAAGAATATCATTAGACTTGTACATAAAAGCAGTTACATAAATTGTCACAAAGAAACCTACAAATGGTAATAAAACATAGAATTAACCCAAATTCTCACGTACACATATATGTCAAGGGGTAAACTAAAGACACAAAACAAAACTATAGCACTAGGAAATAACAGTGCATACAGAATAAGAATTGTGAGAATGAGAGTAAGAAACATTATATGTAAGCCTATGGCAATTTGCCGACACTCATGGTTGTCAGCTAGGCTTCTTAATACCTTATGTCCTTATGAATTACTAAAAAACTTTCAAGTACACAAAAAGGATGCTCTGTAAAAGAGAATTCATGATCTTGCACAGAGAAAATCCATCCATGAAATAGTGTTCTATCAATTCCATATCCAACATACCTAAATTTTGTATCTTCCAAATCTCCTACAACACCAAGAAGATAAGAAACAACTTCACAATGCAAGGTGTAACGTCTTTTTGACCCATTAAGAAGTACGCCTGCTATGAAAATGGTAGCACAACACCCAATGAAATTTGCAAGATTTCATTTTGCAATAAACTCACCTACTTGCCTATTATCATCTAGACGAACAGAAGTACACGTTAAATTTATCTACAAAGTTTCTTTATTGGACATTCCAAGGGTTCACTGAACCAAATGCATAATCAAACACTGCAAATTTTGAAGGGTTCAAGGTCAAGGGAAGCAACTCATACAATGGACATTTCAAGCCTACTCAAGAACCATATTCAAAAACAATTTTCAATGCATGATTTCACTAACAATACAATGGACATTTCAAGCCTACTCAAGAACCATATTCAAAAACAATATTCAATGCATGATTTCACTAACTATGGTAGTAATGCACTCAAATTTGAATTCTTCAAAGGCACAAAAGCTGAATTCTTGATTACCTTGCAAATGCTGCCGAATAAACACAATCAACAACAACAACGAAAACGGAAGAATCTGCTCAATCCATCTCGAAACCTGCTGCATATCATACCGCTGTTGAGACGACGAATCACCACGACTCCCACCGCCACCATTCCCACCATCAATCCTCTGAGTAAGCTCACTCACCTGAGGTCGATTGAGGTCGATTTGTGCAGTGATGGATTCGTTCATCCATCGATTCTCCTCCAGCAGTTGTTTTGAGCTTTAACAGCACCTTCTTCTTCCTTTCTCTTCGTGCTTTCGCCTCAGCTGCGGGATCCGGCGGTCGGCCGGCGGCGGTGACGGTGGTTTGAAGGCGCGCTTGTGTTGAAGGTCTTCGGGTTCATCCCTTGACATGTCGAAATCGGTGTCCATCTCGGCTTCGTCCGGGATCTCTCCGCCGAAAACCTCGTGTTCATCGATCGTGGTGGAAGATAACGTATTGAAGATCTAGGTTTAGGGATTTGGTGATTTTGTGTATGAACAATGGGATTAGGGTGAAGAACTGAAGATAAAAGAGATTTGTCGGTGTGGAACTGTTGCCACCGACAATTTAGAATAAATAGAATAGAAATAACATGGAGAACCTGGCTCATACAATTTTAATTTATAAGTGCATTTCTCACTTTACCCTTTTGTAGTTTTGTTTGCTTCATCCAGATAACTCATATAGACAGAATTACTTTTTTGTCCTTTTCATCTTAGCCTTTGGTTTTTCTAATCTATGACATATAATAGTTCTTTTGATTCTTGCCAATTTTTGATTTTCAATTGAAAATCCCTCATAATAACTATATAGAGTAAGTTACAAATTTTATACTTTAAGTATGTTCAATATTACGGATTTTGTTCTTAAACATTAATAATTACACCAAGTATCCTTTTTTTCAGAATTTGTAATCTTTTTTGTCCTTTTTACTAACGGCAGTTAACTTTTTCTGTTACATTTTATACATAACTATTTGCCCGTGACCCTCAAAAGGACAAAATGTGTAATTTTTATGAATCTTTATTTTCTTTTTGTGTTTATCAACTTTATTTTTCATTATTCTTTTATTTTTAACAACTTTTATTTTAAAAACTTATATTAAATATTATCAACTACTTATTTTTAATCATCCAAATATGAGTTATGATTAGTTTTTATTATATTAAAATATATAATAAATTACTACTCTATTTTAAAACATTCATTAGATGGTTAATATTTATTTATAACAAAAATATAAATTAAAAAGTCTATTTTCAATAAGATTTATATAAAAGTGTTTAGAAAAAATAATAGGATTATGTATTAAGTTTTTCTATAAATAAAGCAAACAAACTGGGGAAGAAATTCAAGGCTTAAATATGCTAGTAAAAAATTAAAAAAATTATATTATGAGGGGTTAAATATTATTGGCCCAATCAATTTTAGAAAAATAGAAAATAAGCTAGCAACATGGTCAGTGTGGAAATGGGAGCAGATCTCCATGGACTTTATCACGAAGTTACCTAGGACTCCCAGCGGATGCGACACCATTTGGGTTATAGTAGATCGCTTAACAAAATCCGCACACTTTCTGGCAATCCGAGAGACTGATCGAATGGAGAAGCTGACACGTATCTATTTAAGGGAAATAGTCTCTCGGCATGGCGTGCCGATATCTATCATTTCTGATCGTGACGCTCGGTTCACTTCTCATTTCTGGCAATCATTACAACGATCATTGTGAACACGGCTGGATATGAGTACCGCGTATCACCCGCAAACCGATGGTCAAAGTGAGCGTACGATCCAGACACTGGAAGACATGTTGCGTGCCTGTGTAATTGATTTTGGCAGCAGCTGGGAAACTCATTTACCATTGGTTGAGTTCTCCTATAATAACAGTTATCATACCTCAATCAAGGCAGCTCCATTTGAGGCACTGTATGGGCGTAAGTGCCGGTCACCTATTTGTTGGGCAGAAGTTGGGGAAAGTCAACTTACCGGTCCTGAACTCGTGCACGAGACGACTGAGAAGATCGTGCAGATACGGAATCGTATGGCAGCAGCGCGAGATAGACAGAAAAGTTATGCTGACAAGAGACGGAAACCTCTAGAGTTCCAAATTGGTGACAAAGTGTTATTGAAAGTCTCACCGTGGAAAGGCGTAGTTCGGTTTGGCAAACGAGGAAAGCTGAATCCGAGGTATGTTGGACCATTTGAGATATTGGAAAGAATAGGTCCAGTGGCCTATCGACTAGCCTTACCTGAATCACTGAGTGGAGTTCATAATGTGTTCCATGTTTCAAACCTGAGGAAATGCCTTGCTGACGAAACTCTCATCGTTCCGTTAGACGAGATACATGTTGACGAACAACTACGCTTCATCGAGGAACCAGTGGAAATTATGGACCGAGAGGTCAAGACACTTAAACACATTCGTATCCCTATTGTCAAAGTCCGGTGGAACTCCCGGCGTGGTCCTGAGTTCACTTGGGAAAGAGAGGACGAGATGATGCGCAAGTATCCTAACCTGTTCAAGGATGCTGCCAGTACATCTTAATTTTCGGGACGAAAATTCCTCTAACAGGGGGATGATGTGACAACCCGAAAAATTTTCCGTGATTTAATGTGAATTTACAATTTATTTTTATATTTTTATTATTATTTAATAATAGTATTAATAATAATAAAAATAATGACAATAATAATAATAATATTATTATTATTAAAACTAATAATGTTAATAATGAAAATAATAATAGTAATGAAAATATTATTATTTACAAAATTAATATAATTGATTAAATAAGTTCAGGGACTGGTTTTGTAAATTTTGAAACCTGTTTTAAAAAGTTATATCATGAAATAATAAAAACTCAAAACTACAGGGGGCCATTCTGTAAATTGTTTTAAAACCCAACCCCGCCGCCTGTCCCCTTCGTTTTTCCGGCCAGCCTCTCCGGCGGCTCTCCGGCAGCCCCAAAAGCCAAGAACATCGCGATTTTAATGCAATCCAACTATCCCGACACCTTCTAGAGGATGGACCGAACTCGGGGACCATTTCAATTTGATAATTCAAGTCGGTGTGGTGTGTTTACCACTAAACCGATTTTTCGGCCGACCCACTCACCATAAACGCATTATCACTGTATTATATTCAAATTAATCGAACGGGACTGGCTATATAAGCATCCCTAAGCTAATGATACATTCACACACCTCTCAAACACTTGAAAACTATCAATTCGATTACCTCACTGTCGCGGACCTGCAACCGATCGTATACCCACTGTAGAACTTCGAAACAGGTACTTAAACACACCATTGTGTTCGTTTTTATAAGGGGAACAATAACCCCATGAGTTCTGATGCAATTGAAATCGATTTGGCTTTCGATTTGGTTGAGGATCGAACCTGGGGTTTTCTTAGGTGAATTGGGATTACTGAGTTAGAGTTTAAAAGAATTAAATGTGGGGTTTTAACCGCGGCCGAGGCCTTGGTTTACTGGTTTGGGTGTGTGCTTGTGAACCGGAGGTCAGGGGTTCGAACCCTGCCCCCAGCATTTTTTTAAAAAGCCTTTCTGAGCCTTATAAAAATATAAAAAATTCTGAAAAATTATAAAAATAGTTTTTACAAACTTTGGTAATTTTAGAAATTATATAGTTAATTTCTGGAAATTTATTTCTTTAAATCTTATTTATTTATTTATGTAAATAATTATTTACAATTGTTATCTTTATAAAAATGGATTTATTTATAATAATTTAAATCATTAAATTATTAATGGATATTATATTATTTATGGAATAATTCTGATAATATAAATGCAAAATTTGATTTTATAAATATTTATAAAATCTTACAAAATCAAATATAAACTTACATAATTAAATAATGTTTATAATTTATTTAGAATATAATGATATGTTGAAATCATTATTAAGATACCGTAGAATTGGCTGACGGTAAACAAAACCATGTAACACATATTCTTAGAGATTGTAAGATAGAACTCGCTGGTCATACTTTCGCTATAGATCTTATGCCTGTTACACTAGGAAGTTTCGACGTAGTGGTAGGCATGGATTGGCTATCTAACAAGCAAGCAGAAGTCATATGTCACAAAAAGATCATACGAATCCCGTTTGGTGACGAAATTCTTACAGTCCGAGGCGATAGGAGTGGTGCAGTAATGGGTATTATCTCTTACATGAAGGCGCAAAAGTTGTTACGAAAAGGGCGTGTGGCTATTCTGGCACTCGTCACCGACAAGCAGTCCGAGGAAAAGAAAATAGAAGACATTCCCGTGGTAAGAGATTTTCCAGAGGTGTTTCCAGAGGATCTTCCTGGACTACCACCTCATCGCCAAGTGGAATTTCAAATCGAACTGACTCCCGGTGCATCCCCGATTGCTAGAGCACCTTATCGATTAGCACCAAACGAACTACAGGATTTGTCATCACAACTTCAGGAGCTTTTAGATAAGGGCTTTATCCGACCTAGCTCGTCACCTTGGGGAGCCCCTGTTCTCTTTGTTAAGAAGAAGGACGGCACTTTCCGAATGTGCATCGATTATAGAGAATTAAACAAAGTCACAGTCAAGAACCGATATCCTCTACCTCGTATCGACGACTTGTTTGATCAGCTTCAGGGATCGAGCTATTATTCGAAGATCGATTTGAGGTCTGGTTATCATCAACTCCGAGTCCGTGAGGAGGACATCTCCAAAACCGCATTCCGTACTCGTTATGGTCATTACGAGTTCTTGGTCATGCCTTTTGGGTTGACTAATGCACCTGCGGTATTCATGGACCTCATGAATCGCGTGTGCAAACCCTATCTCGATCAGTTTGTTATCGTGTTTATCGATGACATACTGATATACTCTAGGACCAAGGAGGACCACGAAGAACATCTACGATTGATCTTGGAATTATTGAAGAAGGAGCAACTGTACGCCAAATTCTCTAAGTGTGACTTCTGGAAACGTGAAGTGCAATTCCTAGGTCATATCGTTAATGAGAAGGGAATACATGTTGATCCTGCAAAGATTGTGGCGATAAAGAATTGGGCTACACCTAAGACACCGACTGAGATAAGGCAATTCCTGGGGTTAGCAGGATATTACCGACGATTCATAGAAGGGTTCTCTAAAATCGCACAACCTCTCACAGCCTTGACCCACAAAGGAACGACATACAAATGGGGTGAAAGTCAAGAGGCGGCTTTTCAGCTATTGAAACAGAAACTCTGTAGTGCACCAATATTGGCACTACCAGAGGGGACAGATGATTTCGTGGTGTATTGTGACGCATCCATTCAAGGATTGGGTTGTGTCCTGATGCAGCGAGATAAGGTGATAGCTTACGCCTCGAGACAATTGAAGATTCACGAGAAAAACTATACCACCCATGACCTGGAATTGGGTGCAGTGGTTTTTGCCTTGAAGATTTGGAGACACTACTTGTACGGTACCAAATGCACTATCTATACCGATCACAAGAGTCTTCAGCACATCTTTGAGCAAAACGAGTTAAATATGCGGCAACGACGGTGGTTAGAGTTACTCAATGATTATGACTGTGCAATCAAGTATCATCCGGGTAAGGCTAATGTGGTAGCCGATGCTCTTAGTCGTAAGGAAACCCTAAAGCCTCGTCGAGTGCGCGCATTACAAATGACTATCCACTCTGACCTACCAGCACAAATCAAAGCTGCTCAATCTGAGGCCTTAAAGACGGAGAATCTCAAAGCGGAATACATGCGAGGCATGGAGAAACAGTTGGAGGTTAAAGCTGATGGAATCCGTTATTTTATGAAACGGATCTGGGTACCACAGTACGGGAATTTGCGAGAGCTGATAATGGATGAAGCTCATAAGTCACGTTACTCTATTCATCCAGGTTCAGACAAGATGTATCAGGACCTGAAAGAATTTTACTGGTGGCCAAAAATGAAAGCGGAGATAGCCATGTATGTAAGTAGATGCTTAACTTGTTCCAAGGTTAAGGTGGAATACCAGAGACCATCCGGTTTACTTCAACAACCGGAAATTCCAGTGTGGAAATGGGAGCAGATCTCCATGGACTTTATCATGAAGTTACCTAGGACTCCCAGCGGATGCGACACCATTTGGGTTATAGTAGATCGCTTAACAAAATCCGCACACTTTCTGGCAATCCGAGAGACTGATCGAATGGAGAAGCTGACACGTATCTATTTAAGGGAAATAGTCTCTCGGCATGGCGTGCCGATATCTATCATTTCTGATCGTGACGCTCGGTTCACTTCTCATTTCTGGCAATCATTACAACGATCATTGTGAACACGGCTGGATATGAGTACCGCGTATCACCCGCAAACCGATGGTCAAAGTGAGCGTACGATCCAGACACTGGAAGACATGTTGCGTGCCTGTGTAATTGATTTTGGCAGCAGCTGGGAAACTCATTTACCATTGGTTGAGTTCTCCTATAATAACAGTTATCATACCTCAATCAAGGCAGCTCCATTTGAGGCACTGTATGGGCGTAAGTGCCGGTCACCTATTTGTTGGGCAGAAGTTGGGGAAAGTCAACTTACCGGTCCTGAACTCGTGCACGAGACGACTGAGAAGATCGTGCAGATACGGAATCGTATGGCAGCAGCGCGAGATAGACAGAAAAGTTATGCTGACAAGAGACGGAAACCTCTAGAGTTCCAAATTGGTGACAAAGTGTTATTGAAAGTCTCACCGTGGAAAGGCGTAGTTCGGTTTGGCAAACGAGGAAAGCTGAATCCGAGGTATGTTGGACCATTTGAGATATTGGAAAGAATAGGTCCAGTGGCCTATCGACTAGCCTTACCTGAATCACTGAGTGGAGTTCATAATGTGTTCCATGTTTCAAACCTGAGGAAATGCCTTGCTGACGAAACTCTCATCGTTCCGTTAGACGAGGTACATGTTGACGAACAACTACGCTTCATCGAGGAACCAGTGGAAATTATGGACCGAGAGGTCAAGACACTTAAACACATTCGTATCCCTATTGTCAAAGTCCGGTGGAACTCCCGGCGTGGTCCTGAGTTCACTTGGGAAAGAGAGGACGAGATGATGCGCAAGTATCCTAACCTGTTCAAGGATGCTGCCAGTACATCTTAATTTTCGGGACGAAAATTCCTCTAACAGGGGGATGATGTGACAACCCGAAAAATTTTTCGTGATTTAATGTGAATTTACAATTTATTTTTATATTTTTATTATTATTTAATAATAGTATTAATAATAATAAAAATAATGACAATAATAATAATAATATTATATTATTAAAACTAATAATGTTAATAATGAAAATAATAATAGTAATGAAAATATTATTATTTACAAAATTAATATAATTGATTAAATAAGTTCAGGGACTGGTTTTGTAAATTTTGAAACCTGTTTTAAAAAGTTATATCATGAAATAATAAAAACTCAAAACTACAGGGGGCCATTCTGTAAATTGTTTTAAAACCCAACCCCGCCGCCCGTCCCCTTCGTTTTTCCGGCCAGCCTCTCCGGCGGCTCTCCGGCAGCCCCAAAAGCCAAGAACATCGCGATTTTAATGCAATCCAACTATCCCGACACCTTCTAGAGGATGGACCGAACTCGGGGACCATTTCAGTTTGATAATTCAAGTCGGTGTGGTGTGTTTACCACTAAACCGATTTTTTCGGCCGACCCACTCACCATAAACGCATTATCACTGTATTATATTCAAATTAATCGAACGGGACTGGCTATATAAGCATCCCTAAGCTAATGATACATTCACACACCTCTCAAACACTTGAAAACTATCAATTCGATTACCTCACTGTCGCGGACCTGCAACCGATCGTATACCCACTGTAGAACTTCGAAACAGGTACTTAAACACACCATTGTGTTCGTTTTTATAAGGGGAATAATAACCCCATGAGTTCTGATGCAATTGAAATCGATTTGGCTTTCGATTTGGTTGAGGATCGAACCTGGGGTTTTCTTAGGTGAATTGGGATTACTGAGTTAGAGTTTAAAAGAATTAAATGTGGGGTTTTAACCGCGGCCGAGGCCTTGGTTTACTGGTTTGGGTGTGTGCTTGTGAACCGGAGGTCAGGGGTTCGAACCCTGCCCCCAGCATTTTTTTAAAAAGCCTTTCTGAGCCTTATAAAAATATAAAAAAATTCTGAAAAATTATAAAAATAGTTTTTACAAACTTTGGTAATTTTAAAAATTATATAGTTAATTTCTGGAAATTTATTTCTTTAAATCTTATTTATTTATTTATGTAAATAATTATTTACAATTGTTATCTTTATAAAAATGGATTTATTTATAATAATTTAAATCATTAAATTATTAATGGATATTATATTATTTATGGAATAATTCTGATAATATAAATGCAAAATTTGATTTTATAAATATTTATAAAATCTTACAAAATCAAATATAAACTTACATAATTAAATAATGTTTATAATTTATTTAGAATATAATGATATGTTGAAATCATTATTAAGATACCGTAGAATTGGCTGACGGTAAACAAAACCATGTAACACATATTCTTAGAGATTGTAAGATAGAACTCGCTGGTCATACTTTCGCTATAGATCTTATGCCTGTTACACTAGGAAGTTTCGACGTAGTGGTAGGCATGGATTGGCTATCTAACAAGCAAGCAGAAGTCATATGTCACAAAAAGATCATACGAATCCCGGTTGGTGACGAAATTCTTACAGTCCGAGGCGATAGGAGTGGTGTAGTAATGGGTATTATCTCTTACATGAAGGCGCAAAAGTTGTTACGAAAAGGGCGTGTGGCTATTCTGGCACTCGTCACCGACAAGCAGTCCGAGGAAAAGAAAATAGAAGACATTCCCGTGGTAAGAGATTTTCCAGAGGTGTTTCCAGAGGATCTTCCTGGACTACCACCTCATCGCCAAGTGGAATTTCAAATCGAACTGACTCCCGGTGCATCCCCGATTGCTAGAGCACCTTATCGATTAGCACCAAACGAACTACAGGATTGTCATCACAACTTCAGGAGCTTTTAGATAAGGGCTTTATCCGACCTAGCTCGTCACCTTGGGGAGCCCCTGTTCTCTTTGTTAAGAAGAAGGACGGCACTTTCCGAATGTGCATCGATTATAGAGAATTAAACAAAGTCACAGTCAAGAACCGATATCCTCTACCTCGTATCGACGACTTGTTTGATCAGCTTCAGGGATCGAGCTATTATTCGAAGATCGATTTGAGGTCTGGTTATCATCAACTCCGAGTCCGTGAGGAGGACATCTCCAAAACCGCATTCCGTACTCGTTATGGTCATTACGAGTTCTTGGTCATGCCTTTTGGGTTGACTAATGCACCTGCGGTATTCATGGACCTCATGAATCGCGTGTGCAAACCCTATCTCGATCAGTTTGTTATCGTGTTTATCGATGACATACTGATATACTCTAGGACCAAGGAGGACCACGAAGAACATCTACGATTGATCTTGGAATTATTGAAGAAGGAGCAATTGTACGCCAAATTCTCTAACTGTGACTTCTGGAAACGTGAAGTGCAATTCCTAGGTCATATCGTTAATGAGAAGGGAATACATGTTGATCCTGCAAAGATTGTGGCAATAAAGAATTGGGCTACACCTAAGACACCGACTGAGATAAGGCAATTCCTGGGGTTAGCAGGATATTACCGACGATTCATAGAAGGGTTCTCTAAAATCGCACAACCTCTCACAGCCTTGACCCACAAAGGAACGACATACAAATGGGGTGAAAGTCAAGAGGCGACTTTTCAGCTATTGAAACAGAAACTCTGTAGTGCACCAATATTGGCACTACCAGAGGGGACAGATGATTTCGTGGTGTATTGTGACGCATCCATTCAAGGATTGGGTTGTGTCCTGATGCAGCGAGATAAGGTGATAGCTTACGCCTCGAGACAACTGAAGATTCACGAGAAAAACTATACCACCCATGACCTGGAATTGGGTGCAGTGGTTTTTGCCTTGAAGATTTGGAGACACTACTTGTACGGTACCAAATGCACTATCTATACCGATCACAAGAGTCTTCAGCACATCTTTGAGCAAAAGGAGTTAAATATGCGGCAACGACGGTGGTTAGAGTTACTCAATGATTATGACTGTGCAATCAAGTATCATCCGGGTAAGGCTAATGTGGTAGCCGATGCTCTTAGTCGTAAGGAAACCCTAAAGCCTCGTCGAGTGCGCGCATTACAAATGACTATCCACTCTGACCTACCAGCACAAATCAAAGCTGCTCAATCTGAGGCCTTAAAGACGGAGAATCTCAAAGCGGAATACATGCGAGGCATGGAGAAACAGTTGGAGGTTAAAGCTGATGGAATCCGTTATTTTATGAAACGGATCTGGGTACCACAGTACGGGAATTTGCGAGAGCTGATAATGGATGAAGCTCATAAGTCACGTTACTCTATTCATCCAGGTTCAGACAAGATGTATCAGGACCTGAAAGAATTTTACTGGTGGCCAAAAATGAAAGCGGAGATAGCCATGTATGTAAGTAGATGCTTAACTTGTTCCAAGGTTAAGGTGGAATACCAGAGACCATCCGGTTTACTTCAACAACCGGAAATTCCAGTGTGGAAATGGGAGCAGATCTCCATGGACTTTATCACGAAGTTACCTAGGACTCCCAGCGGATGCGACACCATTTGGGTTATAGTAGATCGCTTAACAAAATCCGCACACTTTCTGGCAATCCGAGAGACTGATCGAATGGAGAAGCTGACACGTATCTATTTAAGGGAAATAGTCTCTCGGCATGGCGTGCCGATATCTATCATTTCTGATCGTGACGCTCGGTTCACTTCTCATTTCTGGCAATCATTACAACGATCATTGTGAACACGGCTGGATATGAGTACCGCGTATCACCCGCAAACCGATGGTCAAAGTGAGCGTACGATCCAGACACTGGAAGACATGTTGCGTGCCTGTGTAATTGATTTTGGCAGCAGCTGGGAAACTCATTTACCATTGGTTGAGTTCTCCTATAATAACAGTTATCATACCTCAATCAAGGCAGCTCCATTTGAGGCACTGTATGGGCGTAAGTGCCGGTCACCTATTTGTTGGGCAGAAGTTGGGGAAAGTCAACTTACCGGTCCTGAACTCGTGCACGAGACGACTGAGAAGATCGTGCAGATACGGAATCGTATGGCAGCAGCGCGAGATAGACAGAAAAGTTATGCTGACAAGAGACGGAAACCTCTAGAGTTCCAAATTGGTGACAAAGTGTTATTGAAAGTCTCACCGTGGAAAGGCGTAGTTCGGTTTGGCAAACGAGGAAAGCTGAATCCGAGGTATGTTGGACCATTTGAGATATTGGAAAGAATAGGTCCAGTGGCCTATCGACTAGCCTTACCTGAATCACTGAGTGGAGTTCATAATGTGTTTCATGTTTCAAACCTGAGGAAATGCCTTGCTGACGAAACTCTCATCGTTCCGTTAGACGAGGTACATGTTGACGAACAACTACGCTTCATCGAGGAACCGGTGGAAATTATGGACCGAGAGGTCAAGACACTTAAACACATTCGTATCCCTATTGTCAAAGTCCGGTGGAACTCCCGGCGTGGTCCTGAGTTCACTTGGGAAAGAGAGGACGAGATGATGCGCAAGTATCCTAACCTGTTCAAGGATGCTGCCAGTACATCTTAATTTTCGGGACGAAAATTCCTCTAACAGGGGGATGATGTGACAACCCGAAAAATTTTCCGTGATTTAATGTGAATTTACAATTTATTTTTATATTTTTATTATTATTTAATAATAGTATTAATAATAATAAAAATAATGACAATAATAATAATAATATTATTATTATTAAAACTAATAATGTTAATAATGAAAATAATAATAGTAATGAAAATATTATTATTTACAAAATTAATATAATTGATTAAATAAGTTCAGGGACTGGTTTTGTAAATTTTGAAACCTGTTTTAAAAAGTTATATCATGAAATAATAAAAACTCAAAACTACAGGGGGCCATTCTGTAAATTGTTTTAAAACCCAACCCCGCCGCCCGTCCCCTTCGTTTTTCCGGCCAGCCTCTCCGGCGGCTCTCCGGCAGCCCCAAAAGCCAAGAACATCGCGATTTTAATGCAATCCAACTATCCCGACACCTTCTAGAGGATGGACCGAACTCGGGGACCATTTCAATTTGATAATTCAAGTCGGTGTGGTGTGTTTACCACTAAACCGATTTTTTCGGCCGACCCACTCACCATAAACGCATTATCACTGTATTATATTCAAATTAATCGAACGGGACTGGCTATATAAGCATCCCTAAGCTAATGATACATTCACACACCTCTCAAACACTTGAAAACTATCAATTCGATTACCTCACTGTCGCGGACCTGCAACCGATCGTATACCCACTGTAGAACTTCGAAACAGGTACTTAAACACACCATTATGTTCGTTTTTATAAGGGGAACAATAACCCCATGAGTTCTGATGCAATTGAAATCGATTTGGCTTTCGATTTGGTTGAGGATCGAACCTGGGGTTTTCTTAGGTGAATTGGGATTACTGAGTTAGAGTTTAAAAGAATTAAATGTGGGGTTTTAACCACGGCCGAGGCCTTGGTTTACTGGTTTGGGTGTGTGCTTGTGAACCGGAGGTCAGGGGTTCGAACCCTGCCCCCAGCATTTTTTTAAAAAGCCTTTCTGAGCCTTATAAAAATATAAAAAAATTCTGAAAAATTATAAAAATAGTTTCTACAAACTTTGGTAATTTTAGAAATTATATAGTTAATTTCTGGAAATTTATTTCTTTAAATCTTATTTATTTATTTATGTAAATAATTATTTACAATTGTTATCTTTATAAAAATGGATTTATTTATAATAATTTAAATCATTAAATTATTAATGGATATTATATTATTTATGGAATAATTCTGATAATATAAATGCAAAATTTGATTTTATAAATATTTATAAAATCTTACAAAATCAAATATAAACTTACATAATTAAATAATGTTTATAATTTATTTAGAATATAATGATATGTTGAAATCATTATTAAGATACCGTAGAATTGGCTGACGGTAAACAAATCCATGTAACACATATTCTTAGAGATTGTAAGATAGAACTCGCTGGTCATACTTTCGCTATAGATCTTATGCTGTTACACTAGGAAGTTTCGACGTAGTGGTAGGCATGGATTGGCTATCTAACAAGCAAGCAGAAGTCATATGTCACAAAAAGATCATACGAATCCCGGTTGGTGACGAAATTCTTACAGTCCGAGGCGATAGGAGTGGTGCAGTAATGGGTATTATCTCTTACATGAAGGCGCAAAAGTTGTTACGAAAAGGGCGTGTGGCTATTCTGGCACTCGTCACCGACAAGCAGTCCGAGGAAAAGAAAATAGAAGACATTCCCGTGGTAAGAGATTTTCCAGAGGTGTTTCCAGAGGATCTTCCTGGACTACCACCTCATCGCCAAGTGGAATTTCAAATCGAACTGACTCCCGGTGCATCCCCGATTGCTAGAGCACCTTATCGATTAGCACCAAACGAACTACAGGATTTGTCATCACAACTTCAGGAGCTTTTAGATAAGGGCTTTATCCGACCTAGCTCGTCACCTTGGGGAGCCCCTGTTCTCTTTGTTAAGAAGAAGGACGGCACTTTCCGAATGTGCATCGATTATAGAGAATTAAACAAAGTCACAGTCAAGAACCGATATCCTCTACCTCGTATCGACGACTTGTTTGATCAGCTTCAGGGATCGAGCTATTATTCGAAGATCGATTTGAGGTCTGGTTATCATCAACTCCGAGTCCGTGAGGAGGACATCTCCAAAACCGCATTCCGTACTCGTTATGGTCATTACGAGTTCTTGGTCATGCCTTTTGGGTTGACTAATGCACCTGCGGTATTCATGGACCTCATGAATCGCGTGTGCAAACCCTATCTCGATCAGTTTGTTATCGTGTTTATCGATGACATACTGATATACTCTAGGACCAAGGAGGACCACGAAGAACATCTACGATTGATCTTGGAATTATTGAAGAAGGAGCAACTGTACGCCAAATTCTCTAAGTGTGACTTCTGGAAACGTGAAGTGCAATTCCTAGGTCATATCGTTAATGAGAAGGGAATACATGTTGATCCTACAAAGATTGTGGCGATAAAGAATTGGGCTACACCTAAGACACCGACTGAGATAAGGCAATTCCTGGGGTTAGCAGGATATTACCGACGATTCATAGAAGGGTTCTCTAAAATCGCACAACCTCTCACAGCCTTGACCCACAAAGGAACGACATACAAATGGGGTGAAAGTCAAGAGGCGGCTTTTCAGCTATTGAAACAGAAACTCTGTAGTGCACCAATATTGGCACTACCAGAGGGGACAGATGATTTCGTGGTGTATTGTGACGCATCCATTCAAGGATTGGGTTGTGTCCTGATGCAGCGAGATAAGGTGATAGCTTACGCCTCGAGACAACTGAAGATTCACGAGAAAAACTATACCACCCATGACCTGGAATTGGGTGCAGTGGTTTTTGCCTTGAAGATTTGGAGACACTACTTGTACGGTACCAAATGCACTATCTATACCGATCACAAGAGTCTTCAGCACATCTTTGAGCAAAAGGAGTTAAATATGCGGCAACGACGGTGGTTAGAGTTACTCAATGATTATGACTGTGCAATCAAGTATCATCCGGGTAAGGCTAATGTGGTAGCCGATGCTCTTAGTCGTAAGGAAACCCTAAAGCCTCGTCGAGTGCGCGCATTACAAATGACTATCCACTCTGACCTACCAGCACAAATCAAAGCTGCTCAATCTGAGGCCTTAAAGACGGAGAATCTCAAAGCGGAATACATGCGAGGCATGGAGAAACAGTTGGAGGTTAAAGCTGATGGAATCCGTTATTTTATGAAACGGATCTGGGTACCACAGTACGGGAATTTGCGAGAGCTGATAATGGATGAAGCTCATAAGTCACGTTACTCTATTCATCCAGGTTCAGACAAGATGTATCAGGACCTGAAAGAATTTTACTGGTGGCCAAAAATGAAAGCGGAGATAGCCATGTATGTAAGTAGATGCTTAACTTGTTCCAAGGTTAAGGTGGAATACCAGAGACCATCCGGTTTACTTCAACAACCGGAAATTCTAGTGTGGAAATGGCAGCAGATCTCTATGGACTTTATCACGAAGTTACCTAGGACTCCCAGCGGATGCGACACCATTTGGGTTATAGTAGATCGCTTAACAAAATCCGCACACTTTCTGGCAATCCGAGAGACTGATCGAATGGAGAAGCTGACACGTATCTATTTAAGGGAAATAGTCTCTCGGCATGGCGTGCCGATATCTATCATTTCTGATCGTGACGCTTGGTTCACTTCTCATTTCTGGCAATCATTACAACGATCATTGTGAACACGGCTGGATATGAGTACCGCGTATCACCCGCAAACCGATGGTCAAAGTGAGCGTACGATCCAGACACTGGAAGACATGTTGCGTGCCTGTGTAATTGATTTTGGCAGCAGCTGGGAAACTCATTTACCATTGGTTGAGTTCTCCTATAATAACAGTTATCATACCTCAATCAAGGCAGCTCCATTTGAGGCACTGTATGGGCGTAAGTGCCGGTCACCTATTTGTTGGGCAGAAGTTGGGGAAAGTCAACTTACCGGTCCTGAACTCGTGCACGAGACGACTGAGAAGATCGTGCAGATACGGAATCGTATGGCAGCAGCGCGAGATAGACAGAAAAGTTATGCTGACAAGTGACGGAAACCTCTAGAGTTCCAAATTGGTGACAAAGTGTTATTGAAAGTCTCACCGTGGAAAGGCGTAGTTCGGTTTGGCAAACGAGGAAAGCTGAATCCGAGGTATGTTGGACCATTTGAGATATTGGAAAGAATAGGTCCAGTGGCCTATCGACTAGCCTTACCTGAATCACTGAGTGGAGTTCATAATGTGTTCCATGTTTCAAACCTGAGGAAATGCCTTGCTGACGAAACTCTCATCGTTCCGTTAGACGAGGTACATGTTGACGAACAACTACGCTTCATCGAGGAACCAGTGGAAATTATGGACCGAGAGGTCAAGACACTTAAACACATTCGTATCCCTATTGTCAAAGTCCGGTGGAACTCCCGGCGTGGTCCTGAGTTCACTTGGGAAAGAGAGGACGAGATGATGCGCAAGTATCCTAACCTGTTCAAGGATGCTGCCAGTACATCTTAATTTTCGGGACGAAAATTCCTCTAACAGGGGGATGATGTGACAACCCGAAAAATTTTCCGTGATTTAATGTGAATTTACAATTTATTTTTATATTTTTATTATTATTTAATAATAGTATTAATAATAATAAAAATAATGACAATAATAATAATAATATTATTATTAAAACTAATAATGTTAATAATGAAAATAATAATAGTAATGAAAATATTATTATTTACAAATTAATATAATTGATTAAATAAGTTCAGGGACTGGTTTTGTAAATTTTGAAACCTGTTTTAAAAAGTTATATCATGAAATAATAAAAACTCAAAACTACAGGGGGCCATTCTGTAAATTGTTTTAAAACCCAACCCCGCCGCCCGTCCCCTTCGTTTTTCCGGCCAGCCTCTCCGGCGGCTCTCCGGCAGCCCCAAAAGCCAAGAACATCGCGATTTTAATGCAATCCAACTATCCCGACACCTTCTAGAGGATGGACCGAACTCGGGGACCATTTCAATTTGATAATTCAAGTCGGTGTGGTGTGTTTACCACTAAACCGATTTTTTCGGCCGACCCACTCACCATAAACGCATTATCACTGTATTATATTCAAATTAATCGAACGGGACTGGCTATATAAGCATCCCTAAGCTAATGATACATTCACACACCTCTCAAACACTTGAAAACTATCAATTCGATTACCTCTCTGTCGCGGACCTGCAACCGATCGTATACCCACTGTAGAACTTCGAAACAGGTACTTAAACACACCATTGTGTTCGTTTTTACAAGGGGAACAATAACCCCATGAGTTCTGATGCAATTGAAATCGATTTGGCTTTCGATTTGGTTGAGGATCGAACCTGGGGTTTTCTTAGGTGAATTGGGATTACTGAGTTAGAGTTTAAAAGAATTAAATGTGGGTTTTAACCGCGGCCGAGGCCTTGGTTTACTGGTTTGGGTGTGTGCTTGTGAACCGGAGGTCAGGGGTTCGAACCCTGCCCCCATCATTTTTTAAAAAGCCTTTCTGAGCCTTATAAAAATATAAAATAATTCTGAAAAATTATAAAAATAGTTTTACAAACTTTGGTAATTTTAGAAAATATATAGTTAATTTCTGGAAATTTATTTCTTTAAATCTTATTTATTTATTTATGTAAATAATTATTTAAATTGTTATCTTCATAAAAATGGATTTATTTATAATAATTTAAATCATTAAATTATTAATGGATATTATATTATTTATGGAATAATTCTGATAATATAAATGCAAAATTTGATTTTATAAATATTTATAAAATCTTACAAAATCAAATATAAACTTACATAATTAAATAATGTTTATAATTTATTTAGAATATAATGATATGTTGAAATCATTATTAAGATAATCAAATGAAATATAAATCTTTAGTTATTAAAATAAAATAACTAAATGATTTAATTATATATTTATAACCAATTCCCGAGAACCAAATCCTAAATCAATTAAACACCAAGTTCAAAGATCTAACTTATTTAGGTTATAAATTTGTATTTATTTACTTATGTGAATTATAATTCCTTAGGAGCAATTCACTAGCTTATCAACATCACACGAGAATATTGAGGTGAGTTCAGGCCCCACTATTTTACTAAATCTGTTTTGGGTAAGTTCATTTTATTAAAACTCTTTTGGGGGAGATAGCATACTGGTAATGTTATAAACGTTTTCATTATATATTTAAGATGTGTATGATATTAATATAGTGCTGTTTATCATTATAAAAGTCCTCACACTTTCGAATTGTTAATATTGGATAGCGGGGAAAGTTGGGTAGTACTACTGGGTGTGACGAGCCCCACCTGTGTGACTTGAGGTCAACCGGGTGCAATTTGTCCTATGATTATTCGTCACGATATGGTGAAGTCGTGACGGGAGGCAAACATAACATAGTCAGCTTCAATGTCGAAATCACTATTTAATATCATTTGTGAATGGACTAGCTAGCCATTACAATGCACATGCTATATATACGCTATTGTTAAACGGTGATGTTTAATTGTGAACACTTGAACTGATCAACCATTGGGTTGATACACACTATTGTTAAACGGTGATGTTTAACTGTGAACACTTGAACTGATCAACCATTGGGTTGATACACGCTATTGTTAAATTGATAAGACGCAAACTCTTGAACTTACCAACCATTGGGTTGATATACACTTTTGCTAAACTGTTATGTTTAAACGCAAACTCTTGAACTCACCAACCATGTGTTGACTTTTAGTATGCTATTCTCAGGTCACTAAATCTGGACTGCTTTTAGGAGCACTACACGGGTCAAGCATGCATCCTAACGCTTAAACAATGATATATATATGTTTATCTTTATATATTTTGGGTTTGTTCATTTTGTTAAACGCTTCCGCATGTATTATAAAGTTTGAACTTTGGTTTGTTATGTTAAACGTTGCATATAGAGTCGTTCCAAGTAACTAATGACTGTGATCCTGGTTTGTTCACACGCCTCGCGGTAGAATTCCGCACGTGGATTTTGAGGGTGTGACATTTTATGTATATCCTATTCAACCCGTGTAGTACACGAGTCACTAACAAAACTTATAATATTAGATCTGTCGTATGACGACGACGATCATTTTTTATTTTAGAGTTTCCATTTTGAGATTATTGAATTTGTTTTATCACATACTAGTTTATGAGCCAAGTAATATATGATTTGTTTTTAGAGAACTTTAGTAATTTTGATATAAAGTTTTCATCGTTAAATTTCCCTCGAACAGTGTTCAAAATTCGAATCATACTTCCATTGCTATTCAGTCACATCCTCTTGAATGTGAATTGTTTAACGCAAACTATGATTTCCCTGATCCCACTATAAATTAGGTATTAACGAGCAAACTGTTTTTTGAGTAATGATTTCTCATAGTTTAAAAGAAAATAATATATGTAAATTCATATTCCAACACCTAACAATAAACTTTTTTACAAAGTAATTATCAAATTTTATTATGAATTATTACCATAATAAGTGCGTACTCTTTGTTAAACTTTTAGATAGGTTTATTATACTATTTACCTATCAAATAGTTTACTTGTCTGACAAAATGATTGATGTAACATCCAAAAAGTTTGATATTTATTTATTTATTAGGATTAGTGTTCAGTCGCACGCCATGCGTACGAATGAGGTTCAATCGCACGATTAACGGGCGTATGGGCTCAATCGTACGATTGAGCCGTGCGAATGGGTCCAGTCGTACGACTGAGTATGGCGGCTAAAATAGGCATATAGGATAAGTAAGACGGTTAAGGATGTGTAAAAGCAGATTTTATCTGCAGTATTCCTATCCCTCTTGTTCCTTTCGAACCCAAACACCCTGTTCTTGCCAAATCGACTAAGCTAACTCCGTTTCGGTAAGTTTCGCTTGGTACGGATCGATTCTTGAATATGTTAAGCTGTGTATGTGATTGAAATTGATCCAAAAACATGTTTTAAATCGGGGTTTCTGTTCAATCTTTCTGTTAAGCTAAAATTGAAGGTTCGGATCCTAGTTTTGTGAATTTCGGTGAAATAAGGACCCGAAACGGTTGTAAATGAAGTGTATATGTTCTGTTGGGGATATGGTATAATCCAAATGGTTAAAAACTCGAGTTTTTGGATCAAATATGTCAAGAACACAGCTGCTGATCCGTTTCAAGCGAATGAGCCCAGTCGCATGACCCATTCGTACGACTGAGTCAATCGCATTGTTTAATCGTGCGACTGAAGTTCAGTCGCATGAACCAATCGCACGAATGGAGGTCATTCACACAAACCCTGTTATAGCTCAATCGCACCTCTGTCGTATGGTCCATTCGTACGACTAAGCTCAGTCGCATGTTCAGTCGTACGAATGAGTCCAGTCGCATAGCCTTAGTCGTGTGAAGTGGTCAGCTAGGGGTGATTTGACTAAGTTAGGGTTGTTGTTTTAGATTTACTTTGAGAAGGAGAAGTTTTAGCTGCCCTAGTGTATTGGATTGGTAAACACTTGCTGAAAGCATTAAGGTGAGTTCTAATTGCCCTTTTTATGTGTTAATGTCGTTTGATAAATGTTGTTTGACAAAATCGGGCACTGGCATGTATATAAATAAATAAAAATATGAATAAGAGTTGAAAGTGGTAAATGTGAGTTGAAAGTGGTAAATTGTGGTGAATGGCGAGGTGGAGGTTTGACCCACCAACTATAGACGGGGGTTTGACCCGTCAACGCCAACTATAGACGGAGGTTTGACCCGTCAACGCGCGAGGTGGAGGTTTGACCCACCAAACTATAGACGGAGGTTTGACCCGTCAACACGCGAGGTGGAGGTTTGACCCACCAAATTAAAATCGATAAAAAGATGTCCATAAATACCTTATGGGTATTCGATGCATATCAATACTGAGACGAATAAATGGACTGATGAATGTTTATGAATCATTCGGTGTTGTAACAGTTGATGAGTTGTTATTATTAAAATGTGGTGTACATTAGAACTCACCAGTTTATCTGATTTTGTGTTGTTTTCTTATGCATGCCAGGTATTAATAGAGGTGTTCGTGATGGTGCCCCACCGAGTTAAATTCCAGTTATGATGTATGATACTGACTAAATGTTGGGTTTTGGGAAAGATGTATATGAAGTTTGACAAAGTTTTTGAGATGTCAGTTGAAGTGTGGTAATGATTGTTAATGATGTAAAAAGTTTTTAATATATAAAATTTCCGCTGCGTTTGTAGTCTCTGAATTATTATTATAACCCAACTTGTAGCACCCTCCTTATTATATTATATTGTTATGAGATTGAGGGTGTTACAAGTTGGTATTAGAGCCTTAGTTAAAGAGATTTGAACAATTAATTGTTTCAAACTTTAACTGAATATATGGGAAGTGCCAGTATCTACAACCGGAAGTGGGGTGAAGTATTGTGTGAACGAGTATTTAATTGTTAGTGATAATTCAGTCAATTGTTGAATGAAAGTGATTGTTTGAAATAAAGATTAGTATTATGTGTATGCATGATTTTGTGGTTTAGATAGGGTTAGAAATAAACTGTGAAAGGATAATGAGAAGAGGCAGGATGGTGTGAATAACTAAATAATTGATAACACCTGGCCAATGTTATGAGCAATTTACATTATATGCAACATCCTGGTATCACTCATTATTTGATTATGGTTTATTTCTGATCGTAGATGGAGGATACCAGTAATACAAATTCTAGACCTGAAGCTAGGATTTCAGGTGATGAACTTAAGGCGGCTATAGGTGATGAGGTCGCCCGAGTGTTGCGTAATACCTTACCTGAAATGTTGTGTGATCTTAGGAAGGGTGGTGAATCATCTTCCCAACCAACTCCTCCACCTGTTATTGTTGAGCCTGTAGTGGAGAAACTAGTGTCATATAAGCATTTTAAGGAATGTGACCCGCCTAAGTTTGAAGGCCAGAAGGATGTAGTAGTAACTTACAAATGGCAACGAGAGATGGAAGCAGCGTTTAAACTTAGTAGGTGTAGGGAAGACGAGAAGGTGGGCTTTGCAGTGCATTCTTTTCAAGCAGAAGCGTTATATTGGTGGGATACAATAGAACAGGCCATGGGTGAGGCCGCCGTGAACCAGATGACGTGGGAAACTTTTAAAGCATTGGTGATAGAAAAGTTCTATCCGAAAGGCGAGATGGACATAATTGAGATCAATTTTTTGTAGTTTCAGGCAGGCAGTTTAAGTCATAAAGAGTATACTTCTAGATTTGAAGAAATGGCTCGTTTGGTGCCTCAGTTAGTAACTCCGGAGGCGAAAAGGATTACTAGGTATATTCAGGGATTACCCCCTAAGGTGAGAATGCTAGTAAAGTCTAATTCTCCTTCTACATACCAAGCCATGGTAAATTTGGCTGCGGACATGTATGAGGAAGTTGCTGAGTCCGAGAAACCTGTGGTGAAAGAAGAAGTGATTAGCCGTCAGGAAACTTCACTGAGTTCTAGGCGTATGTATGGACAGAGTGGGCCGCAGAAGAGAAATTTTAATGCTAGGGGCTTTGTAGGTTCCCCTTCTCGGTGTAATAGATGTGGGAAGTTTCATAGAGGGGAATGTAGATTGAATCACCCGGCATGTCGTAAATGCGGGAAGCCTGGACATTTTGTTTCCAGATGTCCAGAACTTCGGTGTTATGAATGCGGGGAGATGGGACATATGAAATCTGAATGTCCAAAGTTTAGACCCGGACCGGTCCATATTCGTGCAATGGGAGGACCGAGTAAAGTCAGTACGAGTGGTAGTAGCGGTACTGCGGGGAGAGCATTTACAATAACTACGGAGGAGGCTAAGGCATTACCAGATGTTGTGTCGGGTACGTTTCTTGTTAATGATGTACCAGCTAGAATTTTATTTGATTCGGGGGCTAATAGAAGTTTTATATCAATAAAATTTCATGCCTTAATAAAAGTTAAACCATCAAAGCTAGATGTTGCCTTTTCAGTAGAAACTGCCTCTAATGAATTTATAGTTGTTAGTGAGGTAATAGATGATTGTTTTGTTGAACTAGAAGGTGTAAAATTTCCTGCTAGATTACACATGATGAAGTTAGGAGGTTTTGATGTAGTATTGGGAATGGATTGGTTATCTACATTTGAGGCTCAGATATCATGCAAAAGAAAGATGATTGTGTTGCGAGCACTAGATTGTAATTTGGTAACGGTTTTTGGTGATGAACATGATAGTGTGGTGAAAGTCATATCTATGATTAAGGCTGAGAAATTATTGAGTAGGGGTTGCGAGTCATTCTTGGCATATGTAGTTGATACTGCTAAGGAGACGAAGAAATTAGAAGATGTTCCAGTGGTTTGTAATTTTCCTGATGTATTTCCTGAGGATCTACCAGGTATACCTCCTGATAGAGAAATTGAGTTTAGAATTGACTTAGTACCTGAAGCAAAACCTGTCGCTAAAACCCCTTATAGACTTGCACCGGCTGAGCTGAAGGAACTTCTGAAGCAATTACAGGAATTATTAGACAAAGGTTTTATTCGACCAAGCACTTCGCCATGGGGTGCTCCAGTTCTGTTTGTAAAGAAGAAAGATGGCAGTTTGAGGATGTGCATAGATTACAGAGAACTAAACAAGCTGACTGTCAAGAATAAATACCCATTACCTCGTATAGACGATTTGTTTGATCAACTCCAAGGTGCTAATTGGTTCTTAAAGAACGATTTGTTTGATCAACTCCAAGGTGCTAATTGGTTCTCAAAGATAGATCTTAGATCCGGGTATCATCAGTTAAAGGTGAAAGAAGAAGATATACCAAAGACAGCTTTTCGTACGTGAGATGGGCATTATGAATTTTTGGTGATGTCATTCAGATTAACGAATGCTCCTGCTGCATTCATGGATTTGATGAACCGGGTATGTAGACCAATGCTGGATAAATCAGTAATTGTGTTTATAGATGATATTTTGATCTATTCTAAGAACGAAGGAGATCATGCTTGTCACATTCGAGAAGTATTGGAAACCTTGTGAAGGAATAAGTTGTATGCAAAATTCTCGAAATGTGAATTTTGGTTAAGAGAAGTGCAATTTTTGGGCCATATTGTGAATGCGGATGGAATATTGGTGGATCCTACAAAGATTGAGGCCGTGATGAATTGGGAGATTCCTAAAAGTCCTTCAGAAATTCGTAGTTTCTTAGGACTGGCAGGATACTATCGGAGATTCATTCAGGATTTTGCTAAAATTGCTTCTCCATTGACGAAATTAACTCGAAAAGACGTTAAGTATGAATGGAATAAAGAACAGGAAGTTGCTTTTCCGGAACTGAAGAACCGATTAACCCAAGCTCCAGTATTGGCCATACCAGAAGGTGTAAATGATTTAGTGATATATTCTGATGCATCATATCAGGGATTGGGGTGTGTTTTGATGCAACGTGGGAGAGTTATTGCTTATGCTTCTAGACAGTTGAAAACCCATGAAGTTAATTACCCAACCCACGATTTAGAACTAGCAGCTATAGTTTTTGCTCTTAAGATATGGCGACATTACTTATATGGAGTGAGGTGTACCATCTTTACTGATCATAAGAGCCTGAAGTACTTCTTTGAGCAAAATGATTTGCATATGAGACAAAGGCGATGGTTGGAATTAATCAAAGATTATGATTGTGAAATTTTGTATCACCCCGGGAAAGCAAATGTGGTTGCTGATGCATTGAGCAGAAAGGAGAAGTACGAACCGATTAAGGTTAAGGCGTATAAACTTGTAATTACTCCTGATTTTATGCAACAGCTAAAAGAAGCCCAATTAGAAGCACTAAAGGAAGGAAGTATAAAGCAGGAAAGAATGGTTGGTCAGGAAAAGTATTTAGAAGAAAATAGTTATGGTGTTAAAATCAGGTTTGGTCGAATGTGGGTTCCGTTGGCTTTACGCAATAGGGTACTAGATGAAGCTCACAAATCTAGGTGTTCCATTCACCCAGGCATGACTAAGATGTATCAAGATTTAAAGCATGATTATTGGTGGCCAGGAATGAAATTTAACGTGATGCAGTATGTAAATAAATGTCTGACGTGTACCCAAGTGAAAGCTGAACATCAGAAACCTTATGGATTATTGCAGCCATTAGCCATTCCAGTTTGGAAGTGGGACGATATGACTATGGATTTTATAATGAAGTTGCCCCGCACACCAAAAGGTTATGATACTATTTGGGTAGTGGTAGATCAGCTAACCAAGAGTGCTTTATTTCTACCAATACAGGAAACTTATTCGGTGGAAAAGTTAGCTGATATCTTTACTAAAGAAATAGTTAGATTGCATGGAGTTCCGAAAAGTATCACGTCTGATAGAGATGCCAGATTTACCTCCAGGCATTGGAGAAAATTTCACAAAGCCATGTGGACTAAACTTTACTTTAGTACAGCTTATCATCCCCAGACAGATGGTCAAAGTGAAAGAACTATTCAGAAATTGGAAGATATGCTACGGGCATGTAGTATAGGTTTTGGAGGTAGCTGGGATAGTCATCTTCCTTTAGCTGAATTCGCATACAACAACAGTTATCAAGCTACTCTTCAAATGTCTCCGTTTGAGATGTTGTACGGAAGAAAGTGCAGAACTCCACTTTATTGGGGAGATATGGGGCAACGTGAGTTGGGGAATAGTGAAATAGTTGAAGAAGCAATATCAAAGTTTGAAGTAGTTAAAAGTCGTATTAGAGAGGCGAAAAGCAGGTAGAAATCATATGCAGATCGTAGAAGGAAACCATTAGAATTTAAAGTTGAGGATTTTGTTTTGTTGAAAGTTTCTCCATGGAAGGGCATTATTTGATTTAGAAAAAGGGGCAAACTAAGTCCACGTTTTATTGGACCTTTCCGAATAATAGAGAAAGTAGGATACGTGGCGTATAGGTTGGACTTGCCAGAAGAATTAAGTGCTATTCATCCAACCTTCCACGTCTCCCAGTTACGAAAATGCTTAGCTAATGAAACTTAATATGTACCATTAGATGATATTGAGGTTGATGAGAAGCTCAATTATGTTGAACAACCTGTGGCCACTATAGATCGTAAAGAGAAGAAACTTAGAAATAAAAGCATTAGCTTAGTCCGGGTGCAGTGGGCACATCGCCAAGGATCTGAGTCAACCTGGGAAACAGAAGAAGAAATGAGACGGAACTACTCCCAATTGTTTTAGCCAGGTTTCGAGGACGAAACCCTAAATAAGGTGGGTAGACTTGTAACATTCAAAAAGTTTGATATTATTTATTTATTAGGATTAGTGTTCAGTCGCACGCTATGCGTACGAATGAGGTTTAATCGCACGATTAACGGGCGTATGGGCTCAATCGTACGATTGAGCCGTGCGAATGGGCCCAGTCGTACGACTGAGTATGACGGCAAAAATAGGCATATAGGATAAGTAAGGCGGTTAAGGATGTGTAAAAGCAGATTTTATCTGCAGTATTCCTATCCCTCTTGTTCCTTTCAAACCCAAACACCCTGTTCTTGCCAAATCGACTAAGCTAACTCCGTTTCGGTAAGTTTCGCTTGGTACGGATCGATTCTTGAATATGTTAAGCTGTGTATGTGATTGAAATTGATCCAAAAACTTGTTTTAAATCGGGGTTTCTGTTCAATCTTTCTGTTAAGCTAAAAGTGAAGGTTCGGATCCTAGTTTTTGTGAATTTTGATGAAATAAGGACCCGAAACGGTTGTAAATGAAGTGTATATGTTCTGTTGGGGATATGGTATAATCCAAATGGTTAAAAACTCGAGTTTTTGGATCAAATATGTCAAGAACACAGCTGCTGATCCGTTTCAAGCGAATGAGCCCAGTCGCATGACCCATTCGTACGACTGAGTCAATCGCATTGTTCAATCGTGTGACTTAAGTTCAGTCGCATGAGCCAATCGCACGAATGGAGGTCATTCACACAAACCCTGTTATAGCTCATTCGCACCTCTGTCGTATGGTCCATTCGTACGACTAAGCTCAGTCGCATGTTCAGTCGTACGAATGAGTCCAGTCGCATAGCCTTAGTCGTGTGAAGTGGTCAGCTAGGGGTGATTTGACTAAGTTAGGGTTGTTGTTTTAGATTTGCTTTGAGAAGGAGAAGTTTTAGCTGCCCTAGTGTATTGGATTGGTAAACACTTGCCGAAAGCATTAAGGTGAGTTCTAATTGCCCTTTTTATGTGTTAATGTCGTTTGATAAATGTTGTTTGACAAAATCGGGCACTGGCATGTATATAAATAAATAAAAATGTGAATAAGAGTTAAAAGTGGTAAATTGTGAGTTGAAAGTGGTAAATTGTGGTGAATGGCGAGGTGGAGGTTTGACCCACCAACTATAGACGGAGGTTTGACCCGTCAACGGCAACTATAGACGGAGGTTTGACCCGTCAACGCGTGAGGTGGAGGTTTGACCCACCAAACTATAGACGGAGGTTTGACCCGTCAACGCACGATGGAGGTTTGACCCACCAAATTAAAATCGATAAAAAGATGTCCATAAATACCTTGTGGGTATTCGATATGCATATCAATACTGAGACGAATAAATGGACTGATGAATGTTTATGAATCATTCGGTGTTGTAACAGTTGATGAGTTGTTATTATTGAAATGTGGTGTACATTAGAACTCACCAGTTTATCTATTTTGTGTTGTTTTCTTATGCATGCCAGGTATTAATAGAGGTGTTCGTGATGGTGCCCCATCGAGTTAAATTCCGGTTATGGTGTATGATACTGGCTAAATGTTGGGTTTTGGGAAAGATGTATATGAAGTTTGACAAAGTTTTTGAGATGTCAGTTGAAGTGTGGTAATGATTGTTAATGATGTAAAAAGTTTTTAATATATAAAAATTTCCGCTGCGTTTGTAGTCTCTGAATTATTATTATAACCCAACTAGTAACACCCTCCTTATTATATTATATTGTTATGAGATTGAGGGTGTTACAATTGATATATGTAGTATAAATATCAACTCAATGTAAATGAGAAAATGCATCTCTTGTATACATTTTCATAAGTTATACATATTCTTTATTTTTGTTTTTATAATTCTCTTTAAAGTTCTTAAGGTATAAAACTAATATTATGTTAGTTGTTGTGATATTATCAACACGGGAGCTCTTAAACTTTAATCAAGAAGATCAATACATCACAAAGTAATCCATTAATCATGATAAGCACTTCATTAAGTAATAATCTATAATGCATTATATCGAGAAGATAACAGTAATCATAAAAGATATCTTATTATGGACATAATGATAATCATTGGACTATTAACAAACTAACTTCTATTTATGCATCTAAATTTTTATTATAAAACTTTCTTTTTATGTCAAATAATTTTTGTATTTAATTATGTCTATAACAGCTTTAGAGATGGTTGTATGGTTTTGGGACAATTTTTCAACAGTTATATTTCCAACCCTATAAATACCATAATATTCATCTCTTTCACCATCTTCAACTTTTTGAAAGACGCTAAATTACATACATATCGAAACGACAACATTTTATTAATTCTGAAAGTAGATTTACTAGACTTATCGAACAACCCTCCTGTAAAGAAATCGAAAAGCCCACGGGTATAGGAAAACCCTCTCACTCATGAACTCAACACCCTCTGGTGCACATACCGAAAAACCATATAGTGTACGTACCGAGAAACCACAACAGGAAAATATGATTTTGATGTTGATTAGATTTTTAAAGATTATCTTCATGGTAGTCTGTCTTTCGATCGGTTGGAAGAGACCCGCTAAAAGAAGATTCTTGAGTCCTTAATTGAACAAACAATAACATTTTTTCTTTTTTAGTTATGTTATAATTTGTCATATTTGATTAATTTGTGTACTTGTGGATTAGGAAAAATAAGTGCCTTTTGAGCTTTCTAAAACCAATAATACAATCCTCATGAATTTAGCATGTTACCCCATACTGCACTAATGATTCATTCATAGGCCTGAACATGAATCTTGATAGAATTTAAAGAAAGAATCTAAAGCATTAATGCAAATCCATATATATTCGACAGTGCGCCAATGGAGCTGATGTTAAAAGAGTCCCATGGTCCTGAAGATGGTCACCTTCTGATGCTTTCATGAGAGATCATTCTCATGGTTTAATTTAACGTGGACATAACTTCAGGTGATGTTGGTGATTCGCAGTTGTTGAGAAGTGGTAGTTTGCCGTGGTGTTGTGACCACCACAGTTACAAACTAATCAATCAAACAGTGATATGTATCAACTGACTAACTAATAAGAGAAGTATAATAAGATAAGTAAATCTACACCCAACAAATAAAAGTTACAGTGTAGAATAGTATTAAGTATACAAAAAAAAATCTTCCTCTGACTTGTTTAAGCAATTAGTGCACCAAAGATTCGTAAATTTGAATTTCATGTGCCAGAAACTGTAAGAACATTTTTTAATCAATGAGGATTGATATCTTCACACCTCTTCAATTGTATGTTAAATTTAGTTATATTGTAGGGCCGTATTTATCTGTGTGGAACCATGACATTTTCTGTATGGTTACTGTTGGTATTAAATATTGGATATCCGTATATCATAACTATTATTAAAATTTAATATGGTTGGTATTCAGTAATTGTACTAAGGTACAACAATTACATACTTCAATCTTTATCTGGTGTACCGCTGTTTATTTTCACCATCCCTCAGAAAAATAGAAAATGAATGTCTATGCATAAGCTAATGGGATGGTTCCTCACTTGTTAATTGGTTTTAGACTTTTAGAATGTAACCCCATGTACGTGGGCTTATACGACGAATGTTTGTGACGGTCAAATTTTGATTTTGTTGCTAATATTAAGACAAACTTGCGATAAATAAGACGCGTCGTAAAATCAAGGATGGGATTTCTGAGAGATATGTTAATTGATCATATAGTCCACCATAGTCACCTTAAATTTAAATCAATCACAATCGAACTGAGGTTATCATATATATCATAATATATCACAATATTCAAGCGTCACTTAAGTGTTGGTAATCAGGGATGAAAAGTTGAAGAAGTTTAGCTTATACTTTCAGTAAGAACATCGTCAATCATAGTCATTCATGAATGGAGAGATTTTTTTTGAGATTATGGTGGAAACAATGGTTGTATTTTGTGAAAGCTCAAATCTGGATATTTTATTGAACAATTTGTATAATTTTTTTGAGACTTTAATTCTGATTATTGTAATTAACCAGAGAAAACCATGAGAACAACCTAGTAATATAAGAAATCCATCTCAATATATACATCACAGATTATCTATAGTTAATTTCCATGACAAATGAATACTACTATGGGTACATTGTATGAAATTCAATAAGTGGCTAACTTTTAGACTTTAGCTATTATTAGGAGGCTTTGGAGTCTTCTACATCTAATAAAAGAAACCTTAACAGATTGAGTCGGTCTACGTTGCAATCTAAATTTTAATTGGAAACGAGTCTGTTCAGATATAAAAATATTTTCATTCAACAACACAAATTCGAGTTATTTTATGTTTTTATGTAAATTTAGTTTGGAAACAAGTTGAGTCGATTATGGACTATTCTTATCAAGCTACGTACTGCCCCGTCGCAACGCTGACAATCTAAATAACTAGTTTGCTAAGATATCGTCAGTAATTTCCGTCACAAGTTTAATTTCCTCGTCAATCCCATCATAAAACTACTATTAGACAAAACTATTTTGGATGGAATTTTATTCATCCTAAAATCCATAAAAAAAAGCTATTTACGTCGATTTTGGCCGTCATAACCTTCTGTGTTATATGAGAATAATTACAACCATATCGACACTACAAGAAACAACATTATTATCAATGAAACTCTAATAGACTCTATCAGAAAAACAACTTTTATTAATTTTCTTTTAAAAAATATGAATCCGTCGGTAACCCAACGGCAACTTGCCCATTTGAATTTCATCACAAATCATGTACTGACGGTGATCCGTCAAAAAACAAATCAGCCACGAGCCTTTACTGCTAGATGCCCGTCAGAAACTGCTTCACCAGCAAATTTCTAAAGAATCCATTTATCAATGAAAGTCCAGTTTTCTTGTAGTGAGGTACTCACGGAGGCGAGCCAGGTTTTAGATATATTGGTTTTAAAGTGAAACCTCATCCAAATGGCAGTGTAAACGTCACATGGTATAAAATATTTACAAAACTAACTTCACTATATCAAACCATCATGTTTTTTTTTCACAAGTGGCCAGTATTTACTCCTTCATAAAGCAAAATTAAAGTACTCTAACTACCCAAATCAATCAAACAGTTAAAGAGGCCTAACCACCTTTTTTAAATTTCTCATCAATATAATAAAAGCAGTATCCAACTACCATCTTCCTCCATTAAACAATTTATATATACTTGTCTGACGAACTACTAGAAGAGGATACAAACGCAGGCGAATAAACAACAAGGTGAAAACAAGATCAATATTTGCAGCAACAGCAACAGCAGCAGAAGCATTCTACGGACACCTTTGGCACCTGCAAACACTCATTAATGCATTCCTACTATCCATCATGACGCCTTTTATTTGTTGATTCCGTCTGCAAACAGCAAATACAATTAAGGTACACAAATTTTCTCTTGTTTGTTCTAGTTTTTCATTTTAATTTTTGAACAGTTAACTGTTATTATGGGACTTGAACCTTGATCATATGGCTAGGCCATAGGTCCTTTGGTTGTTCGCACTGTAGATGAATTTATTTTAATATATAACCTTTAGTACTTGTCTAATCCAACAATCTATCTATTGACACTGCTACCTAAAGGAATTTATACCATATATGATCATTTAAACTTTAATCTTTTTAAGCTTCTAAGTTTAATGGATGCATATACGTTATGCAATTGGAACTTATTTCACCTTTCAGGTGCCACTTGCTTGCATATATAGTTGTTATAAACAGTTGATTCTTTAATGAGCTATCGTACAGTAGTGAAAGTTCATGACTTGAAGATTGATTAGTACTGAGTCTCCTTTTGTACTCCTTATCCGCATACATAGTGAGTTTGGTAGACGTGTGTATGTAAACCTGTGCGACCTTATAATTTGTAGGTAGTTTAGAGGCATTTTATGGTCGCCTTTGCGCGTCTGATGCAACTGGCCTTGTTCTATGTTTAGGAGGATGTTTGTTCACTATAAGTGAAGATTAATTTAAGAGACTACATGAAGAAGCTTAATAGATGAAAAGTAAACTGAGTTAGAAAACTAAGCATTATAGTAAAGCTATTAATGAAGGTTGGAGATGGTCTTTATTTGTAAGGTGAAAACAATGACTAGGATGATGAACAACCTAGCATTTATAATGGTTTTACACCGGAAACAAAGTGTTGGATAAGGTTGCGCACATCAAATCGTACAGCGATCCAGCCCCTCGCTGGATCTTACGCAAAGCAGGAGCTAAGTCAAGTACCGGATACCCCATTTAACCACAATGACGTGATTTTTTTTACACTTCCAATTAAGCATATCGTTGCGATGTGCTCAATAAGCTTCATATCAAAATTTGTTTATTTTATTTAAAATCATATACTTCTACTTTCAAATTTTAAAAGAATGCTATCTACACTACAAAAGTGAGAATATTACAGATATTATATATAAAAGTTCAATAATAGATATAAACTACGTTTAAAGAATATATTAGATATAAATATATTGCAAATATATTGTGTTACAAGTATTTGTTTTTATTTACGTTTCACTTAAAATTTGATTTGTTTAGTTGATCGAACGTATGTTGTTTATTTTAGTGCTATTTTTTATATATTACACTGCATCTAGCTTTTGCATATAATACAACGACGATTTATGAATATAAATTCAGAAAATAACAGCTCTGTTGTGTAGTGCGGAATAACAGCTCTGTTGTGTAGTGCGGGGTAACAATACTGTATGTATACACTTTGGAATTTTGAGATGGCTTTAGAGCATTCACAACCATGTCCTATAATCATGTGAGTGTGTTTGGTATATTATATGGAATGATTTTGAGTGGTTGTGAGTGAAGGAGAGAGAAAATGTTATTGTGGATTGGTATATTTGAAGAATCACAGTACAATCCTTATAATTTTTTTAATATTTTGAAAGTGGTTGTGAGTGAAGGAGAGAGAAAAGGTAATGAAAAAGGTATAAAAATATATTATTTAATTGAAAGGAGAGAGAAGAAGTAGTGATTTTTAGTGTAATTATATGGATAAAGATAAGGAATGGACTGTGAATGCTCTTATAACAAGCAAAAGGAACCTGAACTTTGTAATCGTACACTTTAACTAATTTATTGTAGTGAACATTTGACAACCAACTAAGCTAAATTGTTGTAGTGAACTTTGTAATCTTACACATGATGAAGAGTTATAGTTGTGGATCATATTATGTTACCTAACTCAATTTATATATAGCGATTCTGAGTTAGATTTACTTAACGAGTCACATATGAATATACTCCAAAAGCATACAAAGTATAAGAAGCCTTCAGGGCGCATCTTGTGTAATTAGAGCGAGTAGTAATTAATATGTCCAAAATAATAATAACACAAAGAATATTCATAATTACATATGTAAATAACAATTATGCAAACACATGTAATAATTACCCAGAATAATCACACAACTGTGTTATTTACGTATACAAACCTTTTTTGAAAAAAAAAACAATTTCTTTACAAGGAATATTCACACCTACGCTATGTGTGTGTCACATCCCGGTGGAAACGTGAAATGCTTGGATGTGACTTTTTGGCTCAAAACACAATGATTATAGATAAACACATATAATAGCAAATAAAGACATCAAACATAACATAACATATTTAAGTCCGTCCTTAGGTTACATACGTTTTACAAAATTTGTCTAACATGAGACTAATACATGTGACCTAGTCTTAACATCTTTAACTGTTTCACATTTCTTCAGTAATAGTGAATATATGCATCCATCATTATACTAGGATCGAATATATTAAGAGTTATTTTTACACATGTCTTTCCAATCACTTTGCCCCAACCATTGTACACATCGAATGAGAACATAACACTGTTAGTCATTTTGTTCTTCTGAAAAAGCATACTAAAAACTGTCAACATAATGTTGGTGAGAAAAATAGATTTAATAATCAAACAAAATATATTGATGCAACATTAATAAGATTACAACCAAACATACTTATATGTCAGGTGATTCATAACTGTCATAAATACAAATCACAAAAATCAGATAATATAGCATCACAACACTCATCCTGTTGGTGCAAGAAATATTTTCCTAAGTAGCGCTACCAATATTATCAGACGGTTTCTCATCCGAATTAATGATTTTATCTTACGGCAACATGACAGTTTATCTCAAAAAGTCTTATTTACTTGCATCAAACACAAAACAGTATGTTCCCCCCCCCCCCCCCACACTCATAATAAAAATGGAGTTAAGAATCTCACCTCAATGCCAACGATAACCTATAAGATCAATTATAAGTTAGGAATATATTTCTATAAAATTTTCAGCACCTTAGTTAAAATATTAAAACATTAACTATGGTTACTCAAAATTTTTAAAAGTTTAATAACAATATCATCTGAAATATTAGTAATTATATAAAAAACAACTATTAACAAATTTTAGATATTTATCTAGAATTAATACAAACTTAGCATAAATAGAAAAAAATAACTGTTGTTATTGTAAAATTCCTAACTTTTTCCAGAACCTTTATTTTGTGGTCCACTGTATCCCATAAATTCCTTGGTTTTAATTCGTAGCAAATAATTTACTGTAATTTTCCTAAAATTATCAAAATTCAAGAAAAATAGTTACATATCTCTAAAAATTTCAAAATTTACATATACTTTCAAATCCAGAACATCATATTTAATGTGAATGTTTCATAATTTATTTCATAGTTTAGATATTTCTTCCTATTTTTCCATTACAGATCATAATAAAATATAAATCTCAGTCATATTAAGGAATTTAATTATGAAATTTATTCTGGAGATTCTATATCATATAATAATCATTCTATGATTTTTCCATATTTTTACCGGGTTTGGTTTTCCCACAAAATATTTTTCTTATTTTTCCCTTTTTTAAATTACATAAATAAATTCACTCATTTTTAATATACCAAAATTTGCAGATAGATATTTCTAATATTTCTAAACATACTTATGAATTTATTCCCATAATCACAATCATTTAAGTATTATTCTGATTTTTCCAAAATACTAAGATTTTAATTGATTTTATTAGTAACTTTTCTTGATCAATCCTTCTTTGATTTAACACCATTATTTTTCTCAATTCTTTTTACTTACTTTTTACTGAATTTTAAAATAAATAACACATGGTTGTGGGTTTTATTTGATGATGATCATGTATGTGTTTGTTTAAACACATACTTCTTATTATTACTTAATCAAGGTTTTCTAACCATGTTTGATTGAGAGGGTGATGAAGAGTGGTGATTAGCTTCTTGAATATTAATGTTCAAAGTTTTGAAATGATAGTTCTTGATCCATGAAAGTGAATACTTGTGAGTGAAGGTGATAGATGTTTGGATGATGATGGTATGTGATGGTGATATAGAAACCAAAAGAGAGAGTTGTGAGAATGATGGTGATTTCGGATGGTGATGGTGGTGAGTGTATGGAGGCTGAGAGTTGACTGATGTTGGGGTGGTGAGTGATGATGGTGGTGTTGGTGGTTGTAGTTGTTTGTGTTTATAAGGATCGAGAAGGTGGTGTGTGTGGTGGTGATGGTTTCGAATGATGGTGGTTGTGAGTGTAGAGAGACCGAGAGATGGAGAGTGATGAGGATGTGTGGTGGTGGGCAAGGAAATGGTGGTGTTGGCGGTGTTCTTTAGCCGAGAGGCAAGAGAACCGAGAGATTGGAGGTGGCAGTTATGGACAATGATCCGAGAGGGGGGGAGAGATCGAGAGGTGATGATGGTGGCAGTTGACAGCCACAAACCGAAGGGTTAATAAGGGTGGAGTTACCATCATTAGCCTAAGCTTAGGATGCTGAGGGTGGCTTATAGCCTTGGTTCGTAATCCGTTAGGTTAAGAGGTGTCACCCAATAAAGTATGCTTAGTGTCCATGTCTTGCAAGGTAGCGGTTTTGAGGTGTTGTGAAGGTGGCTGAGGGTTATGGTGGTAGTTAGTGATTAATCTAAGGATAGATAATGGTTTTAGGTTATTAATCAGGTACGTGGCTTAATATGTTAATGAACAGAGATGAGGTTTTGGTTGTGTTTGTTTTGGTGTTTAGATGGTTAAGATGTGATTTGTTTTTGTTATGTTTCAATGGTTTGATGAAATCTTGTTTGGTGGTGTTTGATTAAACTTAGTTCATACATATATGTGTGTATCATGATTTATAGATGTATATACATACATGCATACGTAAAATGCATGCATGCACATTAACATACCTATATGGTTACTTTATTAATGTGGAAGTGTTTATATGAAAAGATTCATAATAATATGGTAATGATTTATCTAGATATATACATTCATGCACACGTAAATAATACATGCATGTATAGTATACGTACCACATAATTTACCCATTAAACTAATGTATACATGTAAGGTAAGTATAATATATATATATATATATATATATATATATATATATATATATATATATATATATATATATAGGATGATAACCTTAATTGTTTTCTAACCTGAAATTATAGGGTTGTCACAGCGTGTGGCAATGTGAAGGATGATAAATAAAAAACATGTCACATAAGCGCTGACTAGACGTCATATAGGTACTAGATGTTATCATCCTTTGTATTGCAAAAGGTGTGTTGTGGACAAGGTAAAAACTGATTATCTGTTATTAATTAATAAAATAAAATGCACAACTAAACATTAGAATTTATAATTAAAAAATACATATGCCTAAACATTAAAATCTGAAAAACATAAAACTAATTATTTTCTTTGATCTTCTTTCGCCTTCTCGTATATCACTTGATTGGGCTTGATAGTTGATAAGTTATTTTTGAAAGAATTTTTAATTCGGCAATCTTTGTTTTCTTTGTGTTAAGTTGATGAGGATGTTCACACTTAAGGTTAATTTTTCAACACACTCTTTAAATTCCGACTCCTTGTACTTGTTGATCGTCGTTTTGTAACCTTTATTATTCCTTCCTGATGGGTGAACCGGTGGTTGTACAACATCGATGTGATCTTCGGTCATGTTGAGATCAACATTAGTGTGGGCATCCAAACTACCTTGTGTTGATGTATAGATTGGATGAAGATATTTTTGTCCCTGGTGATGATTGAATCATCAACAGACTCCCAACCACTTTGTTGACCTTTTTAAAACTTTCCAAACTCGCCTTAATTTTGTTGAAATATGTTCTCATGTCTTGCTTATACTATCTTGTCACAAGTAAAATTGTATATTCTTACTTTATGGTCCATCAAGTGCTTTTCTTCTTGATTCCTTTATGTCGGGCACTATTGGCTTCTCATTTTGTGATATTTTGTCGGGGTTATGTTTCGGGTACCCATAAGGGTGTGGGTGACTGATCAGCAAGCATGCTCCAATCCCCGGTTCCATAAACAAGGAATGGGTTAAAGTTAAACTCGGGATAATAATTACTGTTATGTTTTATTACTTGCAAATGAATACTTAAATATAAAAACCGAAAGTATTTGGTGGGTAGATATACGCTTTGTGTACTTAATAATAAGGTATTTATAATAAAATAAAGTTTTTAAGCCCCTCCAATGGCTAGATTGCAAGCACCCTAGGCTATTACAATGGCTCTTTTGAGCCCTTCACATCGCGATCACAATAATCCCACCAGGGCCGCCACCATCATGCAACTATGTGTTATGGTGAGCCATTGTGCCTCAGCTAATGTGGCACACTCTCTACGCCCCTTTCCTAATCCATAGCATATACCGATTAAGTGTTTTATTAAAGCAAATTTTTTTGTTACTTTAAAATCACTCAACTTTAACCAAGTGTTCTAATCATATGTAATATTTTTATAAATGTTTGAATATTAAAAAATTAAGACAAATGAAACATATATTAATCTTGGTTACTAATAAGTGATTCTTTTTCCAAATTAACTTGTTGTATGAGGTAATAGTGAAGTATAAAAAATTACTAAATAATTACTAAGTTTCATAATTGTTAAATTAGTCAAATTGAAAAAATATCATTACATCGTAATCATGATTCATATATATTTCAGTTGTCTCAATTAATTTAAAAAATTTTAACATTTATAAAAGTATTATATAGATTAGAAACACGTAGTGGAAGTTGAGTGACTTTGAGTAACCAAAATTTTTTTAAGTGACTTCGGTAAATACTTACAAAACTTTGGTACTTTTATGTGGAGTTATCCTTTCCCTTAAATAAATAAACCACAACAAAACTAAACTCAAATTAAGCGGAATAATATGTTTGATTTATTGAGTAATTTATATAAAAGAAATAATGTTGATTAAACAAAATTATGTGTTTAAATAAATGGAGAATATGATTTAAAAAAAAGAATAGTTACATGTTATTCTAATTTTACCCCTCTAGACTTCACGCACGAAATATCTCAAATCTCACACACACACGCTTCGTCTTCTCTCATATATTCTAGGGTTTCATTGATTCAATGAACCGCTGTTGATTAGTCTATTGATCTTGTTGTTCTAGGCTATTTCTCTGTATAGTTATTCAGGTCATCATGTTGATGATCTGAATCTGGTGTTTGTTCTTGATTTGTGGTGTAGAGACTCGTTCTTGTGTTAATCGTATGGTTTGATGTTTTCAAGTATTGTTTGCTCTGATTGATCTTGTCTTATCGCCAAGTATACCAGTCTTTTGACACTAATTTTACCCCTCTAGACTTCACGCATGAAAATTGTTTCTTTCATGCATAATAATTAAATCCTCAAATATAAATCGTTGATTCTCTAGATCAATGGCTTATAATTAATTCTTCAAACATATTTTATAGAAAATGCCTTTGGTATTTTGACCTTTTCTTCTTCCTCTTATCTCTATCACTTTAACTCTCTCACACCCTCTCTCTCTCTCTCTCTCTATATATATATATATATATATATATATATATATATATGTATATATATATGTATATATATATATGTATATATATATATGTATATGTATATAGTCATGATACAACATATTTTGTGAAAAGTTATTAAGGTTTACTAACAATCCTAGTACACGCAATTAGCAACTTATTAGAAGAGTGTTAAAAATATTTTAAATGAACCATGGACTATATATGGCTTTGCATACATTGGATTTCCTTTGGTTATATAAGGTTATTCTGATGCAAATTAGAAAACAAACACAGGCTTGTATGGGTATTCTTGAAGATGTGTTGTCACTACAAGAAAAAAGATTTTTTGCGGCGACTAATATCATCGCAAAAAACTCATTTTTCGTCGCAATTAGTATATAAAAGGTGTTAGACGCAATGTTTTGTGAGCTGTTAAGTTTAAACGTACACAATATAATCTAGTAGATAATCTAGCCAAATGATTAGGAACGGATTTAATGTACAGGTCGGCTGTTAGGATGGTACTAAAGTCTATTTAAATCATCTCATAGTAAGATGCTTAATTTTCATCTAATAAAAATTATAATTAAACAAGAGAATAATATTTGAGGTCCATGGTGAACACGGATTCTTTAAAACCATTTAATTTTCATCTATACGCGTTTATGTGGCCAATGGTACAATAGTCAAATATGATGTATATTGTTGTGGCTGAAATCATTTGAAAATCGTATATTTTAGTTTTAAGTATTCCATGTATAATATGTTTTCATGTGTTCAACTAAAGTACTAGACAACTATGTTTTTCAACCTTGATAAAAAACGTCATTTATACTTTATTAGAATATTAAGTGACCTAGCTAAATATGCAATTTAAATGGTTTGATGTGCAGATGTAAACATTTAAAGTCCTTTTCACATTACTAGCAACAACGACAACATAGAAAATCATCCTATGTGAAACCTGATGAGTTCATTTAACTTTGACAACAAAAAGTTAACACAAAAGGGAGAAATTAGCTTAGAAAAAATCATGGGTCAAGGCAAAAACACTATCGTGCAAACTAGAGAGTTTTGTTGTGCCCTTTATGTCACAAGCATGATACTAAATTTACTAGGCCACCCGGACCGAATTTACGTAGATATATATAGGAGTAAAACTCAAGAGAAATAAACTTACCAAACATTTTGGCTGTTTGTCAATCGCACAAAGATTCATTACTCACCTAGCTATGTGGCACAGCTTAATTACACTTAATTTCTGACATTAATTCTATCGAATACTTCATATTAATCAAGTATTGGTATCTCATTCACCTTAGTTTTATTATGGATACTTCTTAGCTTATTGTGAATTTCTCTATAGGAAGAAACCAAATTATTAATTATAATTGTCTATAACATCATATTGCGTCTTAAATTAATTATAATGAGAATCCACGTGTTTCATCAAAGTATTAAACAGTCTCCTACATATATAAATGGTGATCGATTAATACATATGATACTGAAGATCGATGTTTTCAATGGTTGAATTTGCTTTGGCTAGATATATAGGTGTTATATTTAAACCTACCTATGAAATTTAGTTAGCCCATAACTAATAATAGCTTGGCCTCTTGAATGAGTTTATCTCTAACTAGGTTACAATCCCGTGTAATATACGTGCTGAATAAATTTACTGTTATATGGTTTATAATATAAAAAGTTATATCTTAAATATTATGTATTATACGGATTGAATAAAACAATGTATTATACATTTGAATATTTAAAGTTAAGATATTTAAAATTTTAACTATGGATAGTTATTAATTAAGAGGAGAGGGAAGCGGGAAAAACAATTATTAGATGACCTAGAATGGTGACAAGTGTCTGAATTTATTTTTATTTATTTGTATAGAGATGTTTCTCTTTAAAGTTCTCTTCACTCTATTACCAACCTCATATCATCTTATTAATATAGTATTGGCCATCTCATCTACCTATACCCATCTCTTCCACACAAATTATTACTTTTATACATTGAAACTCAAAATTTCGATGTCCATTCCAAACGATCTTTCGTGTGTGGGAGGTGGTGTTCCTGGATTTGTCGATAAAGGTTTATGTATATAGTACATAAACTGGTACATTTAAATACCTATTTTAATGAGAAAATGAATGGCGTAATCAAAATCGAAGCTGGTACATTAAATACTAGTTACTTTTCATGTTGTTAGATCTAATTTGAAGCTGATGGAACCTTTATATACGATAATAAACATACTGTAGTGTTATAAAAGTAGAAAAACAAGACCACACTTTCCAGACCACATGCATATATGGCCTTCATCAGTAGGATTGGGTCCACGATAGTCATTTATTATAAGCAACAACCAAAGTTGTTGACATGCAAATTTGGCCTTGCCAGATCACATAATTAAGTTAATTTGTATAATTTATTTATTTATTGTTTATATTGCACAGTTTTTTGGGCTGTAATTGTTGAGTATGAATCCACTACACAAATTGGATGAAGGTTGGTCTCCACTACACAATTAGTGGATGAAAGTTGTTCAAAAGCAAAAGCAAACCATAATTCACGGCCAGTGTTTTCTGAGTGTTTTTTCTTCTTTGTTGTCCTATAAATAGGACTGATTTGTATCTGTAAAATCATCCCATACAAACATCTCAAAGAAATACAAGCTTCCAGTTACCCCGTGGACGTAGGTCAGTTTAGACCGAACCACGTAAATCATCGTGTTTGTGTTTGTGTGTGTCGTGATAACCTAACAACTGGTATCAGAGCTCAGGCTCTTGACAGATTCACACGAACTAAACACAGAGGTGAAGAAGAAGCAGAAGACTTACCGGTTTAAGAAGCTGCGGTTCAAGGTTTTCTGAACCAACAGCCGGCTGCCGCCTCCGCCGACCGCCACTGCGCCACCGCCGCCGAGCCGCTGCCGCTGCTCAAGCAACACGACCCTCCACCGGAACCGCAACACGACTCCGCCGCCGACAGCAACAAAAACAACCGCTGCTGCTTATTGTTTGCCAATTGGAGGTTAATTGTTGATCTAATTGGTTCTGCTCCAGGAAACCGCCGCCGTACAAGGTTCGATTCCGGCAAGATTTGCCGGATTTTGATAGTTATTGCTGCTGTTCGGAGTTGGTCTTGCTGTTGGGTTGATTTTGGGGTGCGGTTGTGAGAAGTGAGTGTGTGTTGTTTGAAGAAAGATAAAAACAGAAGATAGTGGGAGAAGAAAGCAAGTTTTTTTTGGTGGTCTGCTCACAGGGAAGAAGGGAAGAAAGAAAAGGTGTTTCTTTCTTTTGAAGGGAATCTTTCTGTGCTTTCTGTGCGTACAGGTGGAAGAAATAAAGGTGTTCATTTCTTTTTTGAAGAAAAAAAATCAAGTTTCTTTATTGACAAAAGAGGCCCCTGCACTTTTTCACAAAGCCTCCATCATTCACAACTTGGTTGTTTATCGTCGTTCAAAGCTCGAAAAAGATAAGTTTTTCTTGCTTTCGTATATTACTTCCATAAATTACCACCTAGCAGTACGAACCTGTTTGGTTAGTAGTTATTTGTTAATTTGTTATTAATGGAAGAAGACGGTAAAATTAAGATTGATAAATTTGATGGAAAAAATTTTGGATGGTGGAAGATGCAAATTAAAGATTTGCTTATACAGAAGGAGTTAGATGCTGCTCTAGAACCTCCTCCTACACCAGTACCGAATAATTGGGCATTGATTGACAAGAAGGCGATGTCAACGATACGGCTCGCATTGTCCATGAATGTTGCGTATAACATTATGGAGCAAACCACGGCGCGTGGAATTATGGAAGCTTTGACCAATATGTACGAAAAGCCGTCTCCCGCAAATAAGGTGTTTTTAATTCGGGAGTTAGTCAACACTCGAATGAAAGAGGGAAGTTCTGTCACTGAGCATATTAATCTATTTAAATCTCATTTGACACGTTTGTCGTCGGTGAATTTTAAAATAGATGATGAATTACAAGCTTGTTTATTATTGTCATCATTACCTGACAGCTGGTCAGGAACGATCACAGCAATCACTGGATCGATTGAGACACTCACATTCAGTAAGGTTCGGGATTTGATACTGAATGAGGATTCCAGAAGGAGGAATTCTGGAGAAACAAGCTCGTTGCTCAGTACTGAAGGAAGAGGGAGAAATATCAATAGAGGAGGAAACCGGGGAAGGTCGAAGTCTAAACGAAGAAGCAAGTCGAGACCTGCAAAGCCAAGAAAAGATATACAGTGTTGGAACTGTAAGGAATTTGGTCATTTCAGAAGTCAGTGCACACAACCTTCTAAAGATAAACAGGAGGTAAATGCTGCCACAGCCTCAGACTCAGAAGATGCTCTTATCTGCTGTGTCGAAAATACTGTTGAAGACTGGATTATGGATTCAGGAGCATCATTTCATGCTACGTCTAGCACGAAGAAGATGAAGAATCTACGAACAGGTAACTTTGGTAAAGTTCGTTTGGCTAATAATTACAGTCTAGACATTACAGGGATTGGAGACATAGAGTTGAAGACATCATTGGGAACAATCTGGATCCTGAAAGATGTTCGGGTTATTCCGGGTTTGAAGAGGATGTTAATATCCATCGGTCAGCTTGATGATCAGGGATATGATGTTTACTTCGGTAAAGGACAATGGAAAGTTGTCAAAGCCAGTATGGTTGTCGCTAGAGGGAAAAAGACAGGCACTTTGTACATGGTTGAAGTACCAACTGACGGGGTAAATGCAGTGTCTAGTGAGCCGAGTAAGTCAAAGTTATGGCATCAAAGACTCGGTCACATGAGTGAAAAGGGGATGAAGATGCTTGTTGCCAAGGGAAAGCTTCCAGAATTAAAGCATGTCGAGTCTGAATTCTGTGAACCGTGCATTCTCGGAAAGAAAAAGAAGGTTACTTTTCTAAAGAAAGGGAGAGCACCAAAAACTCAGAAGTTGGAGCTGATTCATTCAGATGTGTATGGACCGACATCAGTAGCTTCACCTGGTGGAGCTCGTTACTTTGTGACTTTCATTGATGATTCAACACGCAAGGTATGGGTTTACTTTCTTAAACATAAATCTGAAGTTTTCGATACTTTTAAGAAATGGAAATCTGCTGTTGAACTTGAAACTGATTTGAAGGTTAAGTGCTTGAAGTCCGACAACGGTGGTGAATACATCAGCAAGGAGTTTGCAGATTATTGTGCTGATAGAGGGATCAAGATGATAAACACAGTTCCAGGAACTCCGCAGCAGAATGGGGTTGCAGAGAGGATGAACAGAACATTATGTGAGAGAGCCAGAAGTATGAGGCTGAATGCGGGGCTCCCAAAGATGTTCTGGGCTGATGCAATTAACACATCAGCCTATCTTATCAATCGTGGACCTTCAGTACCGTTGGGTTTCAAGATTCCTCAAGAAGAATGGAAGGGTAAAGCAGTTGAGTACGATCACCTGAGAATCTTCGGGTGTAGTGCTTATGATATCAATCCTGAAAGTGACAAGTTAGATGCTAAAGCAAAGAAGTACATTTTCATTGGATATGGAGGTGATAAGATGGGCTATAGGCTTTGGGATTCTGAAAATAGAAAGGTAGTCCGAAGCAAGCATGCAGAATTCAATGAAGCAGAACTGTACAAAGACAGAAAGGTGGAAAATTCAAAGGTTGAGAAGGAAACAGTCGAGTTTAGTGTTAAAAATCAGAAGAACAATTCTGCTGCAGAACCAATGGCAGATTCTGAAAACACAGAACCAGAGACTGAAGATGGTGAGAGTGAAGAAACAGTGGGAGTTTCTGACAGTGGGAGTTCAGGGTCTGAAGACGAACAGTCACCACAACAGCCTACGGTAAGAAGATCAACCAGAGTTTCTAGACCACCGAACAGGTACAGTCCCAGTCCTTCTGTCAACTACATTCTCTTGACAGAAAATGGTGAACCAGAAAGTTATTCTGAAGCTGTCAAGATGAAGGACTCGTTCCAGTGGGAGCGAGCTATGAAGGATGAAATGAATTCACTACAGAAGAACAATACTTGGGTTCTTGTTAAGCTTCCGCATGACAAGAAAGCTCTTCATAATAAATGGGTTTTCAGGGTCAAGGATGAACAAGATGGATCTAAACGGTATAAAGCCCGTTTAGTGGTCAAGGGTTTTCAACAGAAGAAGGGGGTTGACTTTGATGAAATCTTCTCTCCAGTGGTGAAGATGACCACCATCAGATTAGTTCTAAGCATTGTAGCAGCAGAAAACTTACATCTAGAGCAGCTAGATGTAAAGACAGCGTTTCTACATGGTGACCTTGATGAAGACATTTATATGGCACAACCTGAGGGGTTCCAGGTTGCTGGAAAAGAGAATTGGGTTTGCAAGCTGAAGAAGAGTTTATATGGTCTGAAACAAGCGCCAAGGCAATGGTACTTGAAGTTTGATGATTTCATGGTGAGAACCGGTTACAAGAGATGTGAAGCCGATCACTGCTGTTATCTGAAGAAATTCAAGGGTTCGTATATCATTCTACTGCTTTATGTAGATGATATGTTGATTGCAGGATCAGACATGAATGAGATCAGCAAGTTAAAGAAGCAAATGTCCAAAGAATTCGAGATGAAGGATTTGGGTGCAGCTAAACAGATACTCGGGATGAGTATCACCAGGAGCAAGAAAGATGGATCTCTAACACTATCCCAGGAAAAGTACATCAGGAAAGTGTTAGAGAAATTCGGTATTAACAATGAGAAGACCAAGCCAAGAAACACACCCTTGGGGAGTCACCTCAAGCTTACCAAAGATCAGTGTCCCAAAACAGAAGAAGAAAAAGCTGACATGGCTAGAGTCCCGTATGCATCTGCAGTGGGTAGTTTGATGTACGCTATGGTGTGCACAAGACCCGACATAGCACACGCAGTCGGAGTTGTCAGTCGGTTTATGTCGAATCCGGGAAGAGAACATTGGGAAGCAGTAAAGTGGGTGCTTCGTTATTTGAAAGGAACTTCAAAGATGGGGCTATGTTTCAAAGGAAAGGATTTAGTTCTCAGAGGCTATACAGATGCTGACCTGGGTGGCTGCAAAGAGACATTTAAAAGCACCACAGGTTTCGTTTTCACAGTGGGAGGAACTGCAGTCAGTTGGATGTCCAGGCTCCAGAAAAGTGTAGCTTTGTCCACAACAGAAGCAGAATACATGGCTATTGCTGAAGCCAGTAAAGAACTTGTATGGTTGAAGGCTTTTCTGGAAGAGTTAGGGAAGAAGCAGACTGAGTACATACTGCACTGTGATAATGAAAGTGCAGTGAAGCTTGCTAAGAATCCTGTGTATCACAAGAAGACGAAGCACATTGGGATAAGGTATCACTTCGTGAGAGGATTGATTGCTGATGGAACAATCAACTTGAAGAATATCTCAGGTGCTAGGAATCCAGCGGACATGTTCACCAAATGTGTAACGTTGGATAAGCTGAAGCTGTGCGTGGCTTCAGCTGGTCTCCAGGAATAATGTTGAGGAGACCGGGTAACTGGAAGAGCATTGAAGATACTAAAGTTTTCTTACAGAGATACAAATGCACAGTTGAAGCACAGGTGAAGATTGTTCCGTGGCTTCAAGTGGGAGATTGTTGAGTATGAATCCACTACACAAATTGGATGAAGGTTGGTCTCCACTACACAATTAGTGGATGAAAGTTGTTCAAAAGCAAAAGCAAACCATAATTCACGGCCAGTGTTTTCTGAGTGTTTTTTCTTCTTTGTTGTCCTATAAATAGGACTGATTTGTATCTGTAAAATCATCCCATACAAACATCTCAAAGAAATACAAGCTTCCAGTTACCCCGTGGACGTAGGTCAGTTTAGACCGAACCACGTAAATCATCGTGTTTGTGTTTGTGTGTGTCGTGATAACCTAACAGTAATTTAGTGCACATATCAACGCACGGTTTTTATAATTATACTTGTGTGCAAATATGAAAAATGTAGTCATAATATGTATGCATTGGTCAAATTAGTGGCTTATTCACGGCATGAAACATTATGACTTGTGAAAGTTTCAGCCACAATCTAGGAGTGCCTATTCAAAATTTAATTTATAGGTCATAAACTTGGACATCTTTGCTAGCACACCTTATTAAAGATTTAATAATCCTAACAGTTGATAATGTTTATATAATATTGTAACTGTATCTCTAGTGTTTTAACTATACTGTATAACATGCTTATGTAACTGAGTAACCGCCTCTTTTCTCACTCCCATTGTATCTAGACAGTAGTGAGTGCAAGTGATTATGCGTTTCTCTTCGTCTATAAAGATAGTAATCAATTCTTCTCTTTCATTTTTCATCAAATTTCTGGTTGTTATAAGCTATTAAAACTCTAAAGAACCCAACTTGAATTTGCAACATTATGTGTTTCGTTGATGTGTTTTAGTACTAGAACTCGCAAATCTTGAGTATTTATGTTTGATAAACTATGACTTTTGTAAGCTTGATTCCATGTTGTATGGTTTAGAGATCAGGATGCTTGTAACTAGTAAATATCAAAGGAATGCATATATGAATATAAACATTTGATGAAGAACAATACGACGAGATGGAAGCAATGGAGAATGAAAATGATTTGTTAGGTTTAAGATCATCCTGCAACCTAGAAATTGCAATCCAATTAAGAAAACCACTAACAAAACAAACCTTAAAACAAAAGGAAGTTTTAGGAATTTCGATCTTCAAAAGGTCTTATTAACTCCCTAATATTCATATATAGCAAAGTCAATACCCGAACCTACAACCCTTGAAGGATGTTGATCATGCTTTATTGATTCTGTTACTTCAGGATCTATCAAACAAAGTCATCATACTTCAAGGGTCGTCTTTGGGTGCGTTCTTGACTTCTTCCATTCTGTTTCAAAAGGGGAGTAAACACTGCCTCTTCCCTTAAACATACACTCTGCAATGCATACAACCGTGTGTTATTACAACAATACTAGATATTTTTTCATTATTAGCTGGCTAGATGACTGTATATTCTACCTAATAACATACCAGTAAGTCTGTCATGGGGAAGCTACTGCAGCTTTTATCCTTTCAACTGTGCATTTGATAAGACTGTTAACAGTTGCAACCGACCCCAATGATAGTTTGGCTGTAGGAACTGAATCAACTAAAATTTGAAACGCAACAGTTAGCAACGATCCACCAGTTCCTACTTCAGGAATTCCTCCTTGTTGTTGTCCTTGAGGCCCGTCTGGAAGTATAGCAAAACCGGATGGTAATAAGGCAACATAATCTGGATCACCACCGCTTAGAACCACATTCATTGCTACAATATCTACTGGAGCATATATAACATAGGACCCGGTAGAATCACTTGAACTCTCTTGTAATATGAGCATGTTGCTTTGGCTTGAATTTGCACTCTGCAATTTTTACATATTAATAGGTCAATAGATACATTAACCACACATAATTAGGTGTAAAAAGCTTACATTAACGCGCAGAAGGGACACACAGTTTCCTGGATCGCGACCATTGGCAATGTGCGCCATTTCTTCAACAAGTCCACCATTTGAAAGAATGTCCCACTGCAAATAACGTACAAATTATTTAACTTCTATTATCAAGAGTTCACTTCAACAAATAAACTAAAGGTACACACTTTTCTTGACATATTTATCAATCTATTGGGAAAACTGAATCTTACAAATTAAACTACACTTTTAGCTGTGAAAAGTTTGTATGTTAAGTTGTAATAGTTACCTCACTCCTTGAGTTCTCGTCTCGAAGAAAATCAAAAACTCTCTTTGGTTGAACAGGTATCCAGAAAGAAGTCGCAGCACTTAGTACTATACCAGGAGGCCTGCCCGGGTCATCCATGCTTTTTCGGGTCATAACCCGAACATCATCTGCCCCACTGCCGGACAATGTTGTCCATGTGTGTGCAGTTGAAGCTCCAACACCACTACAGAAGCTCAAAACCATCCTCTCAGCCAGCTTTAACATACTCTTTCTCCCTTCTGGAGTAGTTATAACTGTTAAATCAAACAAACCATTATTAAGTAATTGTATATTTAATGAAACATATCCGTGTTATCTATTTTAGTTTTTTAATACATACCTCCAATATCTCCTGCAGGAATGTTGTTAGCCATTACGCTTGCAAGCCGTTCGCATTGCCTCTCTAAAGTTGCCACCCATCTTTTTGCCCCAAATGCTAGACCAGAGTTCACTAGCAACCGATAGATATTGTGAACCGCTCTATCATCAAATTCAACATGTTCAACCCATGTTACCTACAGACAAAAGAACAAACATGAATACAATCTGTCTACTTTAAGAACTCTTACAAAAGTTAAATTTACTGGCAGGTTTTTTACCTTCGAGTACCCGTTAGGGAGTTCTTGGATTAAACAACCAGAGGGCCTTCTTCTGCATCTTGAAATCGAAGAAGGGCGTAAATTGTCCAAAGATACATCAACCACAGCCCAAGTACCATCAGCATGTTGTTTACAGTATCTAACAAAGTAGTTTTCTCGGGTCGGAACTAGTGGTGAAGGTACTTGAAACTCAGCTGACATCTGATGCATTACAAATTTATATGTTAAACTTAAAAACAAACATATAAAATTGGATTTACAGCTATTGTTTTAATTCTTCTAGCTTAATTACCACTTGGAGAGCTCCATTGTAATTGCCAGCAACTCCAGTTGAAAGCACTTCCAAAGTCATTGCTCTTGAAACGATTCCAGAGAACACATTGGACCATTGATTCTGACAAATCATTGTTGGAATATTCAAGTATGTAGATCATCATCAATCAAAAATTCAAATTGAAACATTACGTAGCTCCTACACACTTTTTGTATCATATTCACACACATAAAAGTATGCAGGTGATAATGAATTTGTTGTAGTGGAAGAAAGGGGAAAATCTTAAAGGCATATACCACATCCATAAGAAGTTCAACAAGAGTGATATGATTCATGATGACCACTGCTGATTCCCTTGAAGCCTCAGATTTTAAGCCCAGCTGTTTTGGACCCATCCCGCGAGGAAACATCCTCGAGTACTCATCTTCACTCAAGACCTCGGATGAGTTATCCGAGCTTGGAACCCACAAGGGTTCACCAGCTTGAGCCATTCTGATTAACTCCTCCATAGCTACAACCGCAAGCTCTATTATGATCGGCTTATCGGCCTCAGTTGGGCCTGAAACCGACCGGAGAAGGTCATTTGCCCCAAACATCTCTCCTACCATCCCTTGTTGTGGACTAAAACCACCAACACCTTGGTCAAGTGAGCGTGTTGGTCCATGAGGTGACATATTCGGGTAACTCAACATTGGCTTCCCAACATACTTTGCTGCTATTCCAGATATCCTATCAATCTTTTAGGAAACAACAAATCAATCAACATGTTGTTCATCAAATGACATTTCTCCAATAGCTGCATTTTCTATCCTTAAATGTTGTTCATCAAATGACATTTCTCTAATACTAACAAGAAAAATACACAATATAAGATGAATTCAACTTAATTACCTCTTCGCGTAGGCGTGCATTTTCTATCCTTAAATGTTGTTCATCAAATGACATTTCTCCAATAGCTGCAGGACCACCACAGTTTGGACAAGTAGCATTCCCAAGAGCTTCTTTGTAACGTATGTTCTCGGATCGAAGCTTTTCATTTTCATTCCTCAGCTGCGTGTTCTCGTGGCGTTCATGTTGCGCCTAAATCAAGAAAAGAAGTAAAGAATTAACTTTAGCATCAAGCTGTGTTTAGTATGTTATACAATATGCTTGCATAAAATTATATTTTCCTTTTAAGGCAAACCATCTTTTACTATTTGACAGAACTTGTGGAGGGTCAATTAAAGCAGGTCTTCTAATTAACCTATAGTTCTCAGAATTCGTGAGTTTTTTATGCATAAATATTTAGCATTTTTTAAGAAAAAATGATTTGAACGCTTATTTGTAGTCAGTAGAAAAAAGAATCTTATGATGATCCTAACTGTTAGAGCTCTGGTTTCGCTAACGGAGTATTTTAGTGAAATTAACCACCTTCATTTGAGTGCGTTTATTTTGGAACCAAAATTTGACTTGTAAAGGTTCCAATGATAATCTTCTACCAAGTTCCTTTCTTTGCTTATCATCTGGATGAGGACATTCTTTGAAGAATCTAACAAGAATAAAAAAAAAATCAATTCCAAATCTCTTGCATTAATAAACCCTAAAAGGAAGAAAATCATTAATATAAAAATAAAAACATAAATAATGGTAATTAAGCAATGAACATACGATTCCATCTCTTGGATTTGATGCTGAGTGTGACGATGATATCGTTTCTTTTTGTTGGGACGTTGATTCGGATCTTGATCGTCGCCAGAAGGAGCTTCCATGATATCGGTGCCGGATTTGCTCTCGTATTCATCATCTCTAAGCAAATCAAGATCATTTTCTGGAGTTTTATGGCTCATATCAAGAACATGATGATGACTCTCAAACATGTTTGGCTGAAACATCTTTCTTCACCTCTTTCTAACAGGTTTAATTTACTTGATGTACTTCCTACACAAATCTAAATACAACAAAGTGAAAGTTACCAATAAACATCAGTCTCAATATTTCTAAGTAACTAAAGAAAAATTAAAAGAAAAAAGTAATAAACATTAGAAATTTGCATATATAAACTAACAAAGACTTGAATGATCATGTTGGAGGTTACAGATCTATAGTCTTTTGTGAGAAAAAAGTCAACTTTAAAGCATAAAAAGTTGCAACAAGCTAGTCTCTCTCTAGAAAATAACTTTAATTAATTTCTCTTTTAATTTATCGAAAAGGATTATGCTCGAAAGTAATTAATAGATTTAGAGAAATAATATCATTTCATGAACAGAAACTTCATGTATGAAGAACAAAATGCAAACCTGATCAAAACCTAGTTATTTGTTTTTGTTTTGATCTTAAAAAGCATTAAAAAAAACCTAAATATATGCCGTACAAAGACACATGTTTCTGCACATTCAGAAACCCTAACAAAACTCTCTCTCTTCTCTCTCTCTCTTTAGAGTTCCTTGTGGATTTAGGTTTCCTTTTCATCACATCAAATGACTGAAACACTTATAAATGACTTATATGAAGAGTGACAAAGGTCAAAAATTTACAAAATCACACACTTTTGGACACTTTAGCAAATAAAGACACCTTTCACGTAATCAAAAGACCAAATTAAAGAAAATCTTGTAAAAGTCCCACATAACATCAAACGTTAAGCGACGAAAAGAAAAGCCTTTGCATTATAGGAGTTAAAAGGATAAACTTTAACTTCAAAAAGCCAAAGTATATGGTGGTAGACATATATATAACAGAACATACTTACTGGTGTACGTTATTGATCTTGTTTTTGAAGATTAACTCCAGTGTAAAAGAGTGTAAGCAGTCAACGGAAAACCGCTATTGACGGGGTAAAAGAGCGGTTTTCAGAGAAGGGTGTTGATTGATGATATACCTTTCTTGTGAATAGAATTTAAGGAGAGAGAGAGGGGAAGAACAGGTGGGAGTATTGAAGGAGTTGCAGTATGAAAGAGAGGAGTTAATGCTAAGAGTATTGAGAGGGTGCAAATGCATTTATTGAGAATTGAAGTCTTTATTTCTTTTTAGAGAGAGAGTGTGTGTGAGGAGTTAATGCAATCTTGATGTTCAAACTTTCCATCACACACACACACTCATTGAGTATGGTTTTGTATGTATGAAGGAAGATATATAGGATGAGGGATGTAAAGATTTTAAGTGCATCAAGTTTTTACTGGTGTATTGAAGTTATTCTATCGAACCAACTTATCCTCATCTCCAGCTGCTACTTTTATTATGCATGTCTACTTATACGTAGTTTCATTATATTTGTGTGTGCATATATGGTGAGATCATTAGAGCACATTGATTAATTGTTGTGGTAACCAGTCTAAATTCCATCAATGATTCCTATTATTAAATGTTTATACTTCTAGCATATATGGTACATAAAAAAACAATGAAACTTTTTTCTTCATATATATTTAGTTGTGTACATTCATCTACACATATATATGTGGTAATTCAACCTATATATGTGTGTAGAAATTAGATCCGTTGTCACAAAAAAGTTAAAAAGTCAGCCATGGATAGGGTATGGTGATGAGTTTATCGTTAGTATTGTCGTCGCTTTGTCGCTAAAGGTAAAAATGTCATCACAATAGGTAGGGTAGCTTTTTGCGTCAATGTGTCGTTGCTAATTCGTAGCAATATACACCTTTTTGTACTAGTGTTACCAAATGTGGACCAAGATTTGATGTTTTTACTACAAAACCTTAATCTTTTAATCTTAAGAGTGCTTACAAACCAAATAAAGCAAACAATCAAACCATAACACTGAGAGTTCTTGTAACAAAACAAAGAAGAAACAAAACAAAAACATGCTGAAAAACGCACCTTGATAGCATGAGAGCAGAAAATCAATAGGAGTAACTTGGAGAAGAAAAATTGAAAGAAAAGAAGTATTTTAGATTTTATTCGTCTGGACCTTGTCACATCCATGTCGTCGTGATAGTTCTCACGAATTAAGCAACTATTTATGTAATTAAAAAGGCTAAAACACAATAATATTGTGTCAACAGGTCGATGCCACAAGTCTCATTTAAAAAAATTAAATTTTATATTTTGCGTTAGCTGGATAAGAAAATTTTAAAAAAATAAGTGTATTGCGTCGATATTGTAGCTAGATAAAAGCAAGAGTACGTAATGGTGAATGGAAAATCCCAAACCGTTGGTATTGACCATCAAGAGACTTTTAATCCATTGTAAAATCAGCTACTAATCAGACAAGTAGCAGTGTCTAAACAGTGGCGGCCTATACATCAACTTGACGTTAAAAACGTGTTTCTTCATAGGGTGTTTGGTTGGCTAGGTGGAGGATTTAGATTATGAATTAATATATCCAAATCATTTAGTTATTAGAATCCAAATTCTCATCCTATTGCAAAGGATTTCGGTGGAATCTTTTAAAAGAACCTAAATTATCGTAAATAACCATGCTAATTAAAGTTGCCGTCTGCGCGCTACCGTCAACTACCAGCAATCGAGTCAATCCTCGCTTCCCACCGCGGTCGACTGCCATTGACGGACTGGCCACCCATCGAGGTCTACTGCCATCGCCCGACGCACCCACCCATCAATGCGTCGCCCGCCTTTTATTCACCAACATGTTGTCCGCTCACTGCAGTCAACCGCGACTAACCAACGAAACTGGAATTTTTATGTTACAGTTGGATAAATTTGTTTTTTTTGTATCTTTACATTCAAATTTCATAAAAAATTTAACAACCAAATACATTTTTTATTTTCAAAAACAAAATCCTAGCCTCTAAATTCAATTCAAATTTCATTCTCAATTTCAACTATAATGAATTTACGAACCAAATACTCCTTAATTTTCAAACATATAAGTCTAAGGTCAATCCCTTTTGAAAACCGTCTTCACCTTTGATGGATCCACTTGAAACCCTCCAACATTATTTATTTAACTAATTAAAATATCAAACTTCCAATAGCCTAAGCTTTAAGTCTAAGAATCAGAAGGTTCAATATAACATCGGAAAGGTTTGTAATAAGTGATAACAAAAATTAAGATGATTACCACAAATTCATAATGAACATATTTGTAATGTTGTTTTATCTAATATCTTCTTCCACCCTTAATTAGCATCAACTTGACTCGCTGGATCTTTAATAACCTGTAGCAACTAACCAAACAACACTACAAGAAAAATGGTTTTTTGTGACCAAGTTTTTTGCGACGATAAGCAATTCGTCGCAAAAAGACACAAAACGATAAAAAAAATTACTTTTTTGACTTTTCAAGTCAAAACTATTTTTTGCGGCGATATATCGTCGCCATAAAAGGCAAATTAATTATTTTTGATTTTTTTTAATATCACGAAAATCTTTTCACAGTGGGGATACCTATGGTCGTGGTCCACCTGGTGGTGGTCCTCCCGATAAAGATCGATCGTGGCAGTCGTCACGACAGTGTGAGGTCAGTGATGACTCCGGCAGCAGCAGCGGTAACAGAAGAGGTATGACGAATTTTTATACTATTATCTTTTAAAATAAATATATATAATTAATATAGAATTTTATATTATTATAAATTTACAGGACAAGGCAAGCGTGGGAAGACCACACTTCATGGTATGCGCAAGAAAAATCCCTAAGAAAATTTGCTGACAATTAAATTTGAGCAAGGTACGCATGACACCTACAAACCTGTAGGTGCCAATCAGGCGACCTTTGCTTCACTGGTCGGCACACTCGTTAACTATTTTCTCAAAACTACAAGAGCTGGAGAAAAATACCTACAGAGTTGAAGACGACTATCTGGCCTGACTTACAGGTTAAGTTTTTGATAATTAAATTCAGTGATTAAATATATATACGCATTAAGCTATTTGTTTTCATAATATGCAAATGTATTTTGATATGACTCCCCACGAAGGCTTGAGGGCGGGCATTAAGAAATATGCTGCAAACCAGTATAAAGATCACAAATACCGGTTCAAGCAAAGCATTTTAGAAAAATAAGTGGGGAGGATAGGGTTGATATTTCTGATGTGTTTGTGCCACCTGATATGTAAGAATCTGAATGGAAAGACTATGTGCATTACTACACTTCTCCTAAAGTCAAGGCTCGGTCTGCAACCAACAAATCAAACAAAGGGAAACAGACAATCAAAGGACATGGCGGTCGGACATCTCTAGCTCAGTGTCGTTATATGTTTGTAAGTTGTTTTAATCTAATTTGTTTTACAATTTTTTATGTGCTTGTAAGTTACTTTTATATGATTATATAACTATTTAATGTGTTTACAGCGGGAAGAGGGTTCTGATGAACCTGGGAGTGCCATATTAGCATACCGCCGCTTCTATACCGATTCAAGCGATAATTTCTATCAACCTAACCCGTTGCATACTATGTAAGTAATGTACATATCTTAAGATTTTATAAAAATAAAGTAATATATAACATCCTCATATATATAACATTGTTTATTGTTTTTTTATAAACTATAAATGAGCAAATGGTCGCGCTTCAACAACAACACCCTGAAATGTCAAAGAAGCACATCATGCGGCAGGTCTTGGGGGAGCGGCCCTGGTGGGAACATGGCATCTGTCTAATACCGAGCGTGCCTTCACAACCCCCATCTCCACCTCATAGAACGGATCAACGGATGTTCGCACAATCTGATGTTGAGGAGATGATAGCAGCGAGACTGACAGTTGAGCAAGAACAATGGCAGTCATAGATGATGGCTAATATGATGGCACAAATGCAAAGTCAAATCCAAACCCAATTCCAGAGCGCGTTGAAGAGAAGTGGTCATTCTTAACAAAGTGATGAAGATGAAGGAGATGATGAAGGTGGGTCGTCATAGGATGTTCAGTTTGATGTTTGTTATGAATATTTTCAAACATTTTGAAACATTGGTTTGTGTGACTTTTTACTTGTTAACCTTAGACAATATTTTGTTTATATGCTATGCTTTGTGATTGCGAATGGTTTGATGGTTGTGATGGTATTAGCGATTTTAAACAGCATGTTTGGTACTCAGGAATATCTGGGTGGATTGCTGCAAATGCAGCAAAATATTTATAAAAAGGATGTTTTTGCGGCGACTTTTCGTCGCAAAAAACAATTCAGCAAAGCTAACTTTTCGTCGCAAAAAAAAATGTTGACCAAAAAATTTGCGGCGACATGTCGCGCAAAAACTATATTTTTCATTGCAAAATGTCGTCGTAAAAAAATTTCCTTTCCGAATTTCCCTTTTTTAAATAAGATGGACCCCACAAAAAATTCGTCGCAAACTTCGTCACAAAACTTTTTGCGACCACTTTATTACGGCGAATGGATAACGACGGAATTGTCGTCGCAAAAATTTTTTTGCGACGAAATATGTGGCTTTTTGCGACGAACTTGGTCGCCGCAAAAAACAAGTTTCTTGTTGTGCAAATCATCAACTTAGATTATATGTAACTACTTTATAAATGGTCATCCTATTCATTCCAAGGTAATATGGATAGTTTCATCCTTCTTTTACACTAATGAAATAGGTGGAAATCATGGCGGATTACATGGAGATATGAACATTTAAAAGTCTTGCAATTACTTCTCTAGTTCTTGTATTTTGTAAACTTATCATTTTTAACACCGTGTACTGATATTCCTTTGGTCTTGATGTTTATAAGCTGAGCTTACATACGATTGTGAGGTGCAAGACCTTGATGTGAGATTCATAGTTCTCAATGAGAATTTTTACCATTCAGTCTTTCAAATGATGTCCTAGACTTTATTATGAATTGAAGGTCACTCTTTAATCAACCTTATGACGTATGATTTACACCAAATAACACATATCTCATTCATCCATCCACTGTATATCATGTAGAGTTATGTACCAAGCTTGTCTTAATAACAAAAATCTACCAATCAACTCAAGTTAGTAAGCATGCAAAATCAATTCTCCATTTTTATCCTTAATTGGACAAATAACATTATTATAAACCTTTAGGAAGTTGTGTTTACTCACCATTACTTCTACAGTCTTTAATTTGATTGTTTCTCTCCACTGGTCAGTTGACTTCCTCGAGTCAACTAAATAACAGATGATGCTAGTTGTTTCATTTGTTGACTCGATCAACCAACTTTATGCATTTTTGTTCAACTATAAACATCCATTAACCCATACATTAATATTAAGAATTGAAAAGTCCAACGAGAAAAGTCTAAGTTTTGCTGCATATCTGAGAGGGTCCAATACAATGCGAATGCGACTTCTTTTTCATTCTGTTGAAAAAAAAGATTATTATTTCCTCTTGAATTGGATGAGTTAAGGCAGCTTACGTCTTGGTTGTCGCTTTCAAGGCCTTCCTGAGATAAGGATCAATGGACATGGTTGATTGACTCATCCGGTAGCTAGCTTCTCCGTGGCAAGTTTAAAGAATTAATTAAATTCAGGATCTTAGATATGTAAAGCCAAGTTTTAAACTTGATTGGGTTAATTGGGTTACAAAAATGGTCAATTGCTTGGCAAGGAGAGCGGAAATGGAGCGCATTCCTACGTTAAATTCATTGGTTGAAAGAAATGTTAATGTTGTAACAACTATTTGTGTTTTTGTGGGGAACGCGTGTAAATAGCAGGAGGATGGCTTTATCACTTTGGGACCTTATCGCAAAATGATATTGTATCCCTCACTTTTATGTTTTTGATGTTAGGGACTTGATGTGAATTCATAAGCGTATCCCAAGCTCAATGAGAAAGAGACTACAAGTCCATTTTATATTTTAACGATCATTTGATGCTTATTAAATTTCAAAAATGATGCTCTGTTTAACCGAAAACTACTATCATTGGATAGGATTTTTGAAGATGTGAAGTCCGTAAGTTATTTATGGATTAACAATCGCTTAAGGAAATGCAAAGTGACAAGGGAACAATGGCGTGCTTTTGATATATGTAATACGGATGCTTGATTTATTGTCATAGTAATGCAATGGTGATTGTAACTTGGTCTAGCTCCTGGATACTAGCTTATTTAATAACTAGCTTTAGTTACCCGTGTATTACACGGGAGGTGAATAGTTCATTATTAAAATAACATAAAAACATAAAGAAAACTATATGTATTACACGGGTTGAAAAATAAAATTAATTAGTTATTGATTGTATTTATATTATACTAACTTTAGTAAACCCATGTATTAGACGAGTTAAAAAATAAAATATTAATTATGATAAAAATTTATGAACTATAAAATAATATTTTAAATTAAGATATGATTAAAATTACATATGAGTAATAATTATAAGTAATAATTTTAATTTTTATTTCCAAAAAATTTTAACCCTTTTTTACAAACAAACCATATTAAAAATATCATTTTCAAAAGTTTATTATTATAACTCCCAATTTTAATTATTTTTAATTTATAAAAAAGTTTATTTTTTAAAAACATCAATTTTAAGATATTTCATATTTTTAAAAATGTTTGATGTTTTAGAAAAACTCTTATTTTATAAAATTTGTTTTCTAGAAATAACATTAATAAAGACATATTTTCTTAATTTATTAAGAAATATTTTTAATCTTAAAAAGAATTAAAATTATTTAATTTTTAATTTAGGTAACTATTTAAGAGGAGAGAGAGGCGGGAAAAACAAACTTAGGGGGTTTAGTATTGTGACAAGTGTCCCTCAAGTTACTCTTTTAGTATTATACTAGTTTTAGAAAACCCGTGTATTACACGAGTTGAATAAATAAAATATTATATAATAAAACTTATGAAAAATAAAATGATATTTTAAATATAATATGACTGAAATTACATATAAGTAAGTGCTATGAGTAATAAAACAGTGATTTCAACATTTTATAACTTTGTTTTAATTTTTTTTAAAAATAATATTTTGTTCTAAAACAAACCATATAAAAATATCATTTTTTAAAATATTTTATTATCATAACTCCTAAACTAAATTATTTTTGGTTTTAAATAGTTTACTTTTAAAAATAGTAGTTTTATAATATATCATATTTTTAACAAAGTTTGATATTTTAGAAAAAAATATTACTTATAAAAATTTATTTATTTTGAAATAACATTAATAACAAATATTTTTCTTAATTTATAAAAATATATTTTAATCTAAAAAATATTAAATATATTATTAGTAATTAAGGTAATTATTTAGTAGGAGAGAGAGGCGGGAAAATTTTGGTGAGGAGGATTGTGGTGGTGACACGTGTCATACCAAGTTACTCTTTTATTATAATAGATAGATATTTTTGTTGGTTGTTTGAAAAAAATTGAAACGCTTACCCCTTTCATACCATTAATACAGACTAAATTTATTTTTTATCACTTTCAACTACATCTTTAACACTATAACCATATTAGGTAACTACAAGTGATCATTTAAAACCCACCTTTTACAATTAGACTAGCCAATACATCGGGTTTAATAATACACTATTGAATCTAGATGTTCACGTAACAACATATATCAGTGTTGTCACTAACTTGTGATCCTAAAAGGTCACACAACGAACAACAATAACTAATTAATATGTTTAAAAGAGTTCTAACATATTAACATGAATTAGTGATGTGCATATAAATATCTACAGTTAATTACGTTGTCACACCCTCAAATTCCGGGTCTAGAATTTATCAAAGAGGAGTGAGCAAACAGGATCGAACACAGTAGTTACACATGAGATGCAGTTATCTATATGATAAATTTTAGATAATCAATCCATTAATAATCAGAGTGATAAATATTATGCGTAGCAGAAATAAAAGATAGATCGTTTCATAACGATACGTCTAATCATGTCTTAATAATAACCAAAATGTATCTTGAGCTCTTATATGATCCTACGTGCATGTCCATAAGCTCCTAGTAGATACCTGAGAATACATGTAAAATCAAGCGTCAACACAGGGTTGGTGAGTTCATAGGTGAGTAAAACATATTTGATAATCATCCATTATCATTCAAAGAAGGGTTTATTTTGTGAAGATATGGTCATTTCATATCCTCAATTGAGCCTTGAGATATCCTTGATATCACTCCGTATATGGATAGCCTGTCGGAACCCCTTTACAACATGTGAACCCGCTATCCCATATACTAACTAGGTACAAGCCAACAAAACCTTTAAATAGGGTTTGCTCATGTATCATAGTTAATTTTCCCTTTTCCTTTTTATGTGTATATTATGCTAGTTATAATAATTCAAATCAGAGGGCGCGAATCCTCTTTTTACATTTATCCTCATATGGGTTATAAGTGGAACTATAATGGCAAACTTTACATAGCGCATATCTGCCTTCTCAACCCAGAATAGTCATCCCGAATGACAATAAGATCTTTGTGCATCTTGGTAAGAACCACATGTCCAAACCTTTGTGGGGGTAAGTCACTCCTTGATAGTACTATTCAAAAGATCCCTGCTTGTTTATAGTCTAATATATAGAGAAGGATTTTCATAGTAACCATATGTAATCATAAATGTGATTCAGTTATTATTTAACATAATACACAAAAACAATTTGTAATTTTAATTACAACATGTATCCTCCCCAAAATATTTAAATGATTAAAAAGGAGAATAGTTAAGTATGAACTCACCTCAGTCCTTGTGTGGTGTTGACAAGCTAGTAAATTCCTCTTAAGGAATTATAATTCACATAAGCAAATAGATACAAATTCATAACTTAAATAAGTTAGATCTTGAACCTGGTGTTCAATTGATCTAGGGTTTGGTTTTTTGGGATTTGTTATAAACATATAATTAAATCATTTAATTATTTTTGTTAATTCTTTAATAATTAAAGATTTGCATTTTATTAATTTAATAATGATTTTAACATATCATTATGTTAAAATAAATTTTAGACATTATAAATATGTAAATTTGTATTTAATTTAATAAGATTTTATAATTAAATTTATAAAATCTAATTTGTATTTATCTTATCAAATAAATAATGTTTACAAGTTTTAATTTATTATTAATCTATACATTTAATTAGTATATTTTATAAGAAATAACAAATAACACTTGTAAATAATTTATGAAATTATAAAATCTTTATAATTTCCACAATTATCATGGTTTATCCATAATTAAAGATAATACAGTGTTAAATAATAAATTAATAATTTAAATTATTATTTAGAGTCCATTTTTATAAAAATGACTATTTATAACATTTATAAATAATGTTTTATAAAAATTATTAAAGTGTTTTTAATAAATTTTATAGAAAATTACTTAGACACTTTTAAAATAAAGAGAGTTTATAAAAGTTATTTTTATAATTTTTAGGAATTTTTACATATTTTTATATAGTTGAAAAGCATTAAAAAAATAAGTGTAGGGGCACGGGTTAGAACCCGTGGCCTCAAGGATTGCAAGTGACCCAAGAACCAGTGAACCAAGGCATACAGCCGCAATAGGAGTTGGTTTCATTTGTTTTTAAACACAATTTCAATCAACCCCAATTCCACCAAGAACCCTAGTTCGATTTGGGCAAAAATTGAAGATCAATTCGATAATGTTAACACTTAGATTCATAGGGCTTTTATCCCCCACGATGAAACGAGTATGTATGTATCTTCAATTACCTGGTTGAAGATTAAATCGATGATGAACATATAGAATAACAGTCGCGACAGAGGTGATGATCGAAGGTGGTTTTTGTGTTCGATTCAGATGCAAACGAACTCAAAGGAAGTTTATATATGATTAAACATTCGTTAGTGCGTAATTAATTTCATTATTATTCGGCGTAGTGCTCGATTGTGGCTGAACTTTCGGCCGATAGTGTGTTAGGTGGATAGATCGCATTATCGACACTATTATTCAAATTTTAGTGGGGAACAGGTTCGAGTCATACACGCGAAGGTGTCGGGGTGGTTTGATTGAGTTTAAATCAATTAAATTTGGTCGTTTGGGGGTCGCCGAAGGCTTGCCGGAGTTGGTGCCGGCGGTGAAGGGTCGACGGGCGGGGGTTTGGGATTTAATATTCCACATTTACACAAATGGTCCTTGTTGTTTACTTGATTTATTATTTCATGTGAAAACCTTTTAAAATAAGTTTTAAAATTGGCAAATTAACCCCCTGAACTTATTAAATCCAAGTTTAATAAACTTTTATAAATTATTATTATTAATAAAATTATTATTATTATTATTATCATTTACATTATTATTATTACTATTATTATTAATATAATTGTTGAAATTAATATCAACGTATTTAAACTTAATTGTTCGAAAAATTAACTTCTATTTAAATAAAATTCGAGATGTTACCGTTTTAACCCTATAGTTTAAACGAAATTTTTCCGGGTTGTCACATACGTAAATGGTCCATGTGTTTTATTAAAAGTAACAGGTTTGGTTACTAATACTTTTTATAACAAGTTTGGGTATTGTGTATTTTATTTTGTAAAGAGTTAAGGCATTAACGGTAACAAACGTTAATTTTTCTGTTAAACCTAAGGGTATTTTTATCTTTTTACTTTACAAGGACTACTAATGTACTTATAAAGACTATTTGTGTCATTTTGTATATATAAGGGACCTGGTGTAATATATATATA
>CM044008.1:31410366-31570366 GCA_024085815.1 Flaveria linearis
AATTGTATTTATGATTATCGATGAACACAACCACAGAAACACAGTAAACGCAGACTCAATAATTATTCAAACGTATTTCATTAATTATCATGTAATGATTACAAAAGAATAATTAAGAATGACTATGAACAATGATTTCTGTGAATCGAATAATGTTTGATGTTGATGTGATGGCGGCTAGGGTTGCACGATGATGTAACTCTTGACAGCCGTGATATTGCTTGATTGTGTTCACCCCAAGATGTGAAACCTAGGACTCGTATTTATAGATGGTTGGAGTCAGTTAGGAAACACCGGATCTCTTGGGATTTGATATTGATTGGTTTGACTTGTTTGACTTGATGATATTTGAAATCACACAAGTATGCTGTTCTTCCGTAGGAGTCTGGTAGTCCGCAGAACTTTTGTTCTTCCGTAGATGACTTGGTCTTTCGTAGAAGTGTTGTTCTTCCGTAGGAAATCCTTCTTCCGTAGGAGTCTTCACTTCATGGTCCTTGATCATCCGCAGGAATATCACTTGGTGATTTGGTCTTGTAAGAAACATATCTACGGATTAACAATAATGTTCATCCGTAGATGTTTCTTACACTTGGTCAATTTCAGGAATCCTTCCAAGTATATTGTTTCTCCCTGTCAACAGTCACAAATCAACACACATATATATGGGTTAACCTATAGATTCAATGCACATATATATATATTGACTATTACAAGTATTAATTACAAGACTTGATTCAAGTACTAAGCCTATACAAAATGATCTAGTCCTATACACTCTAGATCCAACAATACTCCCCCTTAGGCTTAGCTCCTTGTAATCAGTCCTTTAAACTGCAAGCTCTTTTACTCTTGCTATCATCTTATTGTAGAAGTAAGATACAGCTGTCTTCTGATCATCATACTTGTACTTGATCTTCTTCCAGCTGATCTTCTTCAGTGTATCATAGCTCAGCCCCAAAATGTCTTCTTCAGTAGTGAGTGTTTCCACTACACTATCGTTATGCACAATTTCCAGCTCATCTTCTTCTAAGATTCTGAGCTCTGACACTTCATCTATTGTAGTTCCTTTAAGCAGCCCAGCTTCATGATTTCTTCTCTTGTATGCCTCTGCATGCAATTTATCTACAACTTGAATCATGTGCACATAAAGGCAGAGATCATTCTGAGCTTTTTCATCTGATAACTTTGGAAAGAATTTGTCATGTAGATATGATGTATAGCTTGGATGTAACATTTTTATCTCCACGAGATCAAAAATCCTTATCTTTTCAGCCTTCTTTCCATCAGCATTTCTCAACAATACCAACTCTTTATTTCTTTCAACATATCCCCATTCGGTGATGGATAAGAGAATTGATTTCCTTTGAGGCTTTTGATGGTTTCTGAGCTTTTGTTGCATCCAACCCTCTTTAGCATATCATCATCTACAAGAGATGAGACTTCAGGTGTTCTTCTGTCACACCCTCAAATTTCCACAAACGGGGTGTTACCGTTAGGCGTGTGACTTCCTGGATCTCAGCCACTAGTTACACCAAACGACACGTTAATTGTAAAACATAATTCATTTTTGAAGTTTAATATTACCAAAGACCAAGTTTTTAAAGTAAACATAACAGAAGTTGCGGAAGCATAGTAAATCTTAATTGTTTAAATGGCGCAACACGCGCAAACCGAATAAATGAAAGTTACTGAAAAATATTAAATAAGCCACATGAGATAATAAATGCATGAGTGAATGCTCCTAATCGTGCGCGTCTTGTGAACCTGAAAGAAACATGCTAAAATGTGTCAACACAAGGTTGGTGAGTTCACAGGTTTTGATAAACAGAACATAAAGTAAACCGATACAGTAAACAAAGTAATATCAGTAGGTAGCTAGTCTACTAAACCAGTTACTCAGTGTATGAAGTCCGAACCGAAGCTGACAATCGAAACTGAACGCCTCGGCTGTGAATACCAGGTCACAGCAACAGAACTTAGGTCAATTAAACACCCGTTTGACGAACGTTGTGCTAGGGCGACTAGCCCGGGTGGGGTTTGTCAAACCCAGTAGATCTACTCAGAATTACCTCGCTATACTACATACATTAACGGTTCGAGAGTGAGGACTTTAGTGGTATCACACTAGTAAACCGGTGATATTACAATAATACTGATCAACGAAAATGAAATTGTTTCCACGTTTCTACTTGTGTAGTAACGGACCGAATGAAAATGTTTCCACGTTTCTACTTGCGTAGTAACGGACCGAAGGGCAAAGTATACGAACATAGTGTCATGTATATGCAGTATCACAACAATCCAATATAATGTAACGTTTATGAAAACAGCATGTTTCTCTCCCCCAAAAATAGTATAAAGTAAAAGTGGGGCTGTAAACTCACTTGGCGTATGTATATACGATGATTGAATAAGATAATAATTGATGTTTCAACGAAAGCCTTCACGAAGTACCTAAACATATATATATATATATACTTTAAGATTTAGGTTATTAATAAGGTTTAACGATTATACATGAACTAGGGTTTCGATAAGAATTCGAGGCTTTTTATAGATAATATGTTTTTAACGTGATTATTTATGTTTTGATTCAACTAAAAAGACTATTCATTTAATTATCTTAAATGAAAACAATTTAAATATAAAGGTTGGATATATATTTGAAATTTCATCGGATCAAAAGTTTCATTATTTGAAACAAATGATTGGTAATAAGTTAAATTAGGAACATAATACAGTTGTATTATTGAACATGTAACGTGTTAATAAATAATCTATAAAAGTTAGTTTGATTATATCCTTTGTTTTGGAATTATTAGAAATAAATGTTATGATATTTTTAAGAAATAAATTCCATTAAATTAATTTGGTGGTTTAAAATAAACAGCGTTTATAAAATGATTTTTATAATTTTTAGGTATTTTTCGTAATTTTTAAAAGCTTAGAAGGCTGTTAAAAAAATAAATGTTGTGGCCCGGGGTCGAACCCGGGACCTCTCGGATGGGGGAACATGTGCTTAACCGGTGAACCAAAGGCCTAAGCCGCGGTAATATCCGGGTTTTAAATCTTTTAAACACAACCCTTTACAATTCCCCCGAATCCGAAGAACCCTAGATCTTTGAATCCAAAATCGAAACCCAATTCGCCAATAATCACAGAAATAAACATGGGGCTTTTGATCCCCGTGTAAAACGAGCATGTGGGTGTGTTTAATTACCACAAAGATGTCGATTTGATGATGAACCCATGAAGAACCGGTCGCGGATGGTGATGGTGATCAAACGTGGTGTCTGTGTGTGTTTTAATTGATTGTGAATTGCGCAATCGATCAGTAGAAGATGAAGGTGTATTTATAGTCAATTAATTTGATTATTATAGTCGTTAGTGGCGATCGTGGCTCGATTATTTGGCCGACAATGGAATTAGTCGGTTTTAGTGGATTTAACACTCGTTTTATTAAATTGAAAGGTGGCCCGAGTTCGGTTTATCCACGAGAGTGTGTCAGGATTTTTATTTTAGTCAAAACCACGTCCGTTTGGGTGTTTGAAGGGTCGCCGGAGTTGGCCGGAGGGTGGCCGGACGGCGAGGAGGTCGACGGGGGAAAATGGGGTGGGTTTTAAACATTTTACACATTTGGCCCCTGGGTTTGGTGCTATTATCATTTCATGCAGAAAGGTTTTAAAATGATTTTTAAAATTTACATTTTAACCCCTTAAGCTTTTTAATCTTATAACACAATTTTGTTATTATCATTATTATTATTATTATTATTATTATTATTATATTATTATTATTATTATTACTATTATTATTATTATTATTATTATTATTTGTACTAAATAATAAAATGGATTAATTCGCGATAGTATTAACCGAAAAAGAAAAAAAATTCGGGTTGTCACATTATCCCCTTGTTGAAGAAATTTTCGTCCCGAAAATTAGAACACACGCGTTAACGAACTACTAGCAAGCAAGCTGGTCAATGAGTAAGCTGATTAGTTATCTAGGACATAGGCAAGATAGGGTCTCCGGGAGTTTCTGAACAAACCGTAAGGTTTCATGAGAGCTATTTCTATGGCATGTTCAGGGTTCAAGTCAGCAGGTACTATTCCTAGTAACTTACTAACCTGTTGGATACCTAATTCTAATTGGCACCAAAATCAAAAGAGAAGACATAGTGACTATCTACAAGAAGTCTACCGGATACTATAGTAGGGTCATTAAGGGTTTACCTGAGCCTATGATAAACACTCTGCCTTTGGCACCACCGTTGTCATTCCCATTTCCGTTCCTGTTGCCATTTCCATTGTTCTTCTGTAGTTTTGGGCAATACCTTTTGATGTGCCCAGTCTGACCACACTCATAGCAGCCTCTTTGTTCCCCCTGTTGAGCTGGTTGCTTGTCTGATAAATTCACACGACAATTCTTAGCAGAATGACCAAACTTGCCACATCTCTCACAGTTGTTCTTGTTACACGACCCAATATGGTGGTAGTTGCATTCTTCACACTTAGGTAATGTTCCATTGTAGCCACTACCATACTGTGAAGATGTAGAAATTTGGTTGTCGAACTTCCGATGCTGGTGGGAAGGGTTCTGCTTGTTATGTGAGCCAGACTCCCACTTTCTTTTGTTATGGCCGTCAATAGTGGTAGAGGTAAAACCACGTGGAGGTAGTTTACCTTGTGCGACAGCCTGATCAGTCAACTTGTGGGCCAGTTGAACAGCTTCCTGAATGGTAGCTGGTCTAGCAGTGGTGACCATGCTCTGGATTTCAGGTACTAGTCCGTCGATGTATCTTTCAACCCGTTTGTAAGCCGGGTTAATCATAGTAGGGCACAGAGTAGCCAACTCGTGAGAACGAGTTGTGTAAGCTTCAATTTCAGAACCTACCATCTTCAGGTTCCAAAATTCGGTTTCCAGTTTTTGTATTTCATCCCGTGAACAGTACTCCTCTTTCAGCAGATTCTTGAATTCTACCCATGTTGTGGCGTTTGCAGCTTCAACGCCCAGCATCTGAACTTGTGTGTTCCACCAGCTCAGAGCAGCACCATCCAGTGTGCCAGCAGCATATTTTACTCTATTCCCAGCAGGGCAGTTGCAGATTTCGAACACCGATTCTAGCTTTTCGAACCAACGGAGCAGTCCTACCGCTCCCTCAGTTCCATTGAACGGGTTAGGTTTACAGTCCATAAAGGACTTGTAGGTGCAAGTTGGTTGTCCAATAGGATTCTGCTGTGGAGGGGGTTGGTTTGCCAACGCTACGGTAATACTATGATTGATTATTGCTGCCAATTCTGCAGGCGTCAGTGAGATGTTACCTCTTCCACGTCCACGTCCTCTTCCAGACATTCTTTACATTACCAAATATCAAAAGCTATCAGTCATATGAAATAGACCTTTTGTCTTGGAATGAAAAGGAAGAGGAATTCGAAGTTTTAAAGAAATAGTCAAGGTAGAGAATCAGTCCAAATCTGAGGGATTAACACAAATTTCATGGTTTGAATTTCGTCCAAATTCAAGGTAAGTGTGAGCATTCCTACAAGTAGAACTGATAAATAGTTTCCACATCAGTGGTTATGTTCTATGAGAACCGAGGCTTTCTTGCTCAACGTGTAGGAATGATGACTTATACTGACTACAACGTTACCACCCGACCAAATTCACCGGACTTAGCATGCACGACAAATTACAATTACGTGCGCACCCGTAATGGTAATTTGCTTTGCATGATCATCCCGGTTCCTCCTATCAGGTTAACATATCTTGTCAGGTACAGTGGTCATCAATGATAGAAGTACCAAGTATGTATGTATTATATCGGGGTTGTTTAATCAAAGTATACGAAAGGATCAGTGAAGTTTTGGGTATCATTGACACGCCAAGGTAATTTGACCCATTTGCCTTAGAGACCTGTGTATTGACCATAGTTTATCACTCATCCCAGAAATCCCCAGGTAAGCATACCAGGTCTCGCAATGAGATATATGCGATATGCTTGCCTTAGCCCGAGGGCCTTTTGCCAGGAAATCCAGAATACAGGTGTCTATGTGTCACACAAATCACGAAGAACATTTAGGCGATGTCAAATGCACACAAACTCTCTCGTGACTCACAGCAACTTGGAGCCACCATCCCGGTAACCATATGCTCACAGGGATATGTTAAAGCAAAAGTTTTCAGGTAATTAAAAGTTTGGGAAACCTTGTAAGTAACCCTTTTCCCGTGACTCACAGCAACTCGGAGTCACCATCCCTGTAGTCGTAAGCTCACAGGGATATGTTAAAGCAAAAGTTTTCAGGTTACTCGTAAGTAATCCTTCCCGTGACTCACCGTAACTCGGAGTCACCCTCCCTGTAGACGAACACTTACAGGAAGACACCAAAGCAAACAGTTCTCAAGCAGATAAAAACCAGTAAGGCATGCAAACAAAACCAGCTAACAACACTAAACGTGTCTATATGCGTGTAACTAAGGCAACGGCTATAGTCTAAATGCAATGCAAATGAGATGCAATGTCAATTTAGTTCGCTATAACCAATGGCTCTGATACCAATCTGTCACACCCTCAAATTTCCACAAACGGGGTGTTACCGTTAGGCGTGTGACTTCCAGGATCTCAGCCACTAGTTACACCAAACGACACGTTAATTGTAAAACATAATTCATTTTTGAAGTTTAATATTACCAAAGACCAAGTTTTTAAAGTAAACATAACAGAAGTTGCGGAAGCATAGTAAATCTTAATTGTTTAAATGGCGCAACAAGCGCAAACCGAATAAATGAAAGTTACTGAAAAATATTAAATAAGCCACATGAGATAATAAATGCATGAGTGAATGCTCCTAATCGTGCGCGTCTTGTGAACCTGAAAGAAACATGCTAAAATATGTCAACACAAGGTTGCTGAGTTCACAGGTTTTGATAAACAGAACATAAAGTAAACTGATACAGTAAACAAAGTAATATCAGTAGGTAGCTAGTCTACTAAACCAGTTACTCAGTGTATGAAGTTCGAACCGAAGCTGACAATCGAAACTGAACGCCTCGGCTGTGAATACCAGGTCACAGCAACAGAACTTAGGTCAATTAAACACCCGTTTGACGAACGTTGTGCTAGCGCGACTAGCCCGGGTGGGGTTTGTCAAACCCAGTAGATCTACTCAGAATTGCCTCGCTATACTACATACATTAACGGTTCGAGAGTGAGGACTTTAGTGGTATCACACTAGTAAACCGGTGATATTACAATAATACTGATCAACGAAAATGAAATTGTTTCCACGTTTCTACTTGCGTAGTAACGGACCGAATGAAATTGTTTCCACGTTTCTACTTGCGTAGTAACGGACCGAAGGGCAAAGTATACGAACATAGTATCATGTATATGCAGTATCACAACAATCCAATATAATGTAACGTTTATGAAAACAGCATGTTTCTCTCCCCCAAAAATAGTATAAAGTAAAAGTGGGGCTGTAAACTCACTTGGCGTATGTATATACGATGATTGAATAAGATAATAATTGATGTTTCAACGAACGCCTTCACGAAGTACCTAAACATATATATATATATATATATATATATATATATATATATATATATATATATACTTTAAGATTTAGGTTATTAATAAGGTTTAACGATTATACATGAACTAGGGTTTCGATAAGAATTCGAGGCTTTTTATAGATAATATGTTTTTAACGTAATTATTTATGTTTTGATTCAACTAAAAGACTATTCATTTAATTATCTTAAATGAAAACTATTTAAATATAAAGGTTGGATATATATTGAAATTTCATCGGATCAAAAGTTTCATTATTTGAAACAAATGATTGGTAATAAGTTAAATTAGGAACATAATACAGTTGTATTATTGAACATGTAACGTGTTAATAAATAATCTATAAAAGTTAGTTTGATTATATCCTTTGTTTTGGAATTATTAGAAATAAATGTTATGATATTTTTAAGAAATAAATTCCATTAAATTAATTTGGTGGTTTAAAAATAAACAGCGTTTATAAAATGATTTTTATAATTTTTAGGTATGTTTTCGTAATTTTTAAAAGCTTAGAAGGCTGTTAAAAAAAATAAATGTTGTGGCCCGGGGTCGAACCCGGGACCTCTCGGATGGGGGAACATGTGCTTAACCGGTGAACCAAAGGCCTAAGCCGCGGTAATATCCGGGTTTTAAATCTTTTAAACACAACCCTTTATAATTCCCCCGAATCCGAAGAACCCTAGATCTTTGAATCCAAAATCGAAACCCAATTCGCCAATAATCACAGAAATAAACATGGGGCTTTTGATCCCCGTGTAAAAACGAGCATGTGGGTGTGTTTAATTACCACAAAGATGTCGATTTGATGATGAACCCATGAAGAACCGGTCGCGGATGGTGATGGTGATCAAACGTGGTGTCTGTGTGTGTTTTAATTGATTGTGAATTGCGCAATCGATCAGTAGAAGATGAAGGTGTATTTATAGTCAATTAATTTGATTATTATAGTCGTTAGTGGCGATCGTGGCTTGATTATTTGGCCGACAATGGAATTAGTCGATTTTAGTGGATTTAACACTCGTTTTATTAAATTGAAAGGTGGCCCGAGTTCGGTTTATCCACGAGAGTGTGTCGGGATTTTTATTTTAGTCAAAACCACGTCCGTTTGGGTGTTTGAAGGGTCGCCGGAGTTGGCCGGAGGGTGGCCGGACGGCGAGGAGGTCGACGGGGGAAAATGGGGTGGGTTTTAAACATTTTACACATTTGGCCCCTGGGGTTTGGTGCTATTATCATTTCATGCAGAAAGGTTTTAAAATGATTTTTAAAATTTACATTTTAACCCCTTAAGCTTTTTAATCTTATAACACAATTTTGTTATTATTATCATTATTATTATTATTATTATTATTATTATTATTATATTATTATTATTATTATTATTATTACTATTATTATTATTATTATTATTATTATTTGTACTAAATAATAAAATGGATTAATTCGCGATAGTATTAACCGAAAAAGAAAAAAAAATTCGGGTTGTCACATCTTCTTTTGCTTTGTTTGATCCTTTTGTGCTCTTTATCATCTTTCTTTGCTTGTATGAGCACATCATCAATAAATCTGGTTTTCATTCCATTTACAGCTGCAGAGAAGTCTCTTCCCCGAAGATGGATTGGATAGTTTGACATGGGGATGCTTTGTAGATCTTTTATGTCTTGCTCCGGAAGACTCAATAGAGCTTCCACATCATGGAAGTAATGAATTCTCCCAGAGGTCCTCTTGATTACTGCACAATCCCAGTCTGGATCATATTTTCAGGCCATAATCTTGTGTTCTTCCATAGAACTGGGAGTTGTGATATGGTCATATAGTTCAATCAGAGTAGATTTCTGTTCAGTGATTTCTCGAACTGTTGTTCCCAGAGGCCATACCTTTCCGGGGATTACAGCCCTTGGCTCTCTGATCAGTTTTCCCTTTTCCTTGTGCTGATCTTTTGGTTCAACAGTTATTGGATCAGCAGCAAGTTTGCTTTGTTGGTCATGGGTTGTGTCACACCCCCCGCTAAAGCGGAAACACGAGGAATGCGAGCTAGACGGGATCGTCATAACACATGGTATATGATAGAGTAGCAATAAATATGATGACAAGCGTGTCATGACGACACCCGAACACAGTTGGAGACTTGTGTCGTGTATAATCAAGTTCACGACAGCATAGCCATAAGCACAACACGAATGATCTCAAAAACATTGATTTCAGCTTGTGATGTAATATTCCCACAACATGGGAATAAGTGTACAAAAGATCATATTCATGTTCAAGCTTTACAAAAGAATATACACAAATGCATCCTAGGGTCTCCTCTACAAGGCAGCACTCCTAGATCTTCAGTTCTCATTGTTACCTGAAAAATATGCTCAAAATGGTCAACAATAATGTTGGTGAGCTTCGCAGGTTTAAATTGTAAACTTGTAATTGATGCTGTATATTGTTTGTAGTGGAATACCGTGCACACAGTTATAAGTAAGCAAAATCACATAACATGAGTTTCATACAACCAAACCTAATGACGTACACAAAGAAACTAGTCAGAATATATTCACCCCAGGCCCGATCCTGGCAGTATGGATGGTACTCACAAGTAACCATCTCGTCAAGGGTGGGGGTGTCAACCCAGTAGTACTACTAATACCTATCTGTTGGTTCCAACACCGGAATTAATGGTTGTAAGACAGTCCACACAGTAACATCATGTATGTATCAGATAAGTACTCACAAGACAGTATCACGTTGATTCCAAGTATAAAAATTGTATGTATAGTGTACAGCATTGAAAATGTGTGAGCATACTCTTCCCCCATGTTTGTAAAAGATTGAAACAATGTATAAGCGTAAAAGGGGCCACGAAACTCACTTGTTAAGTGGTAAGTATGTCTGATGAAACTTCCCAAACTTGTATGTATGTATGAATAGTCAATCACCTATTGATAGTCATGTTAAGAATTAACCTTGTGGACTATTGTTAATAATATTGTTTAATTGAGTCGGGTCGTTTCGGTTCGGTCGTGAGTAGTACACACAAGCAGTCACACACATCTTAGACTAGGTTGTTTTAAATAGTACATGCCTGTTAATGGCGTTGATTTTAATCTTTGTGGTCAAGCTATGACACTTAATTATATTTTATTATCGTCGTGAGATCTCCGAAGAGGGGATCCACACACACCTTTAAGTCATATAGTAGGACCGGACGCACGACTGACACCCCATTCACGCGAGTGGACTTTCATTCGTACGAATTAGCTACTTTCGTACAATTGATCCTCCATTCGTGTGACTAAGCCTTCAGTCGTACCACGCAATACCAGTCGCACGACCCAACAGCCAACCACGCGACTTGAAGTCCCTCCGCGCGAATCAGCTTCATTCGCGCGAGAAGACCCCCTTTCGCGCGACAGGCGTCTGACCGTGCGATTTCACACACTCGCACACAATCCACATTCGCATAGTCCAGTCACGCGACAACCCCTGTCGCGTGACATCTCCAATCGCGCAACACTCCTAATCGCGTGACATCCTCTGTTTCGCACCCACCGACAGTCGCGCGACACAACCGCGCGACTTGCCTATTCGCTCATGTCTCAAGTCGCGCCCACATGCAGTCGCACCCCCTTTCGCGTGCGACAACTCCATTCGCGCCATCGGGAGTCGCGACGGCAGTGAGTTTCAGGTCGGCCTTCGGCTGCCCGATCGCGAGTGTTACCCAACCAGAACCTCCAGAACTCGTTTTCTAACCCATCTAGCCAAGAAACACGCTCAGAAACAAGACATGCAAGTCCACACGACCTCTTGTGCTCGGATGAACCCGAGCACCCGAAAACCCTCGAATGCAGCTGTAAACCGAGTTATAAACGAGGTAGTGAGGTTGTCTACCTGCTAGGAACTAGTATTCACGATGGTGCTCGAGATTTGGAGACGAAAACGTGAGAAATGGTTCGGTTTTGGTGTTTGCTTCTAGAGAGAGAGAGTAGAGAAGGAAGTTGAAGTGATGAAAGGGTGAAAAGAAAGAAAAATGGCTGGTAAGGGGGTATTTATACCCTGTCTAGTTTGCCAAAATTTCAAGTTTAGTCCCCGCACTTTGCCCCGAGTTCCTAAATTTTGTTTCGGTTGAAAATGTTATAATTTAGTCTTGTTTTATTGATGATAAAATGTTATTAATGTTATTCATAAATAAATAAAAATGATTTCATTCGTGATAATTATTTTATTATAAAATGACGTGTTTAATGTTAACGGGGCAAATCTTGGAGAAGGTCTTAAGATACTACACATATAAGGCAATCAAGTAAAGCAAATAGGGTTTTCACGTAATTGGCTCGTCAAAATAGGGAATGTCTGTAAATAAAGGCTAAGTAAATCACGTTAATTGACGGACCTTTGGTGACGGATGTCACAGTATCCCCCAGTTGAGGGAATTTCGTCCCGAAATTCAACTGGTGCTAGGCCCTAGAACGTCATCCGCGAATAAATGTGGATAATTGAGTCTCATCTGATCTTCACGTTCCCATGTAAACTCTGGCCCTCGTTTGGAATTCCATCTTACACGGATGATAGGTATCTTGCTGCGCCTTAGCCTTTTGACCTTTCGGTCCATGACCTCAATAGGTTCTTCGACAAAGTGAAGCTTTTCGTCGATCTTGATTTCCTCAATTGGTACGTGTAAGGACTCGTCCGCCAAACACTTTTTGAGGTTCGACACGTGAAAAGTATCATGCACACCGCTAAGTTCTTGTGGCAACCTCAATCGGTAAGCCACCGGACCGATTCTTTCTGTAATCTCGAATGGTCCTACGTATCGAGGGGCTAACTTCCCTTTCTTACCAAATCGTACGATCCCTTTCCAAGGAGAGACCTTAAGTAAAACATGATCTCCAACATTGAATTCTAGAGGCTTCCGACGGTTGTCAGCATAGCTCTTTTGGCGATCTCTAGCTGCTTTAAGTCGGTCTTTGATTTGGAAGATCTTATCAGTGGTTTCTTGAATGATTTCTGGGCCCGTAAGCTGGCTTTCACCAACTTCAGCCCAACAATCTGGTGATCTACATTTTCGTCCATACAACGCTTCGAACGGTGCGCATCCAATGCTTGTGTGGTAGCTGTTGTTGTAGGAGAACTCAATCAACGGTAGATGAGTATCCCAACTGCCACCAAAATCAATGACGCATGCCCTCAGCATATCCTCAAGCGTCTGTATCGTTCGTTCGCTTTGGCCGTCTGTCTGGGGGTGATAGGCTGTACTCATGTCTAACCGAGTGCCCATCGCTTTCTGTAACGTCTGCCAAAAGCGCGAAGTGAATCGACTGTCTCGGTCGGATATGATTGACACCGGCACCCCGTGCCGTGTCACGACCTCCTTGATGTACAATCTTGCCAGCTTATCCATCTTGTAGTCTTCTCGGATAGGCAAGAAGTGAGCAGATTTCGTCATTCGATCCACCACGACCCATATCGAGTCGTGCCCACTTGGCGTTCTTGGGAGTTTGGTAATAAAATCCATAGTGATGTTCTCCCATTTCCACTCGGGAATTTCAGGTTGCTGCAATAATCTCGATGGTTTCTGGTGTTCAGCCTTGACCTTTGAACAAGTCAAGCATTTGCTTACGTATACAGCAACATCTTTCTTCATACCTGGCCACCAGTATAGTTCCTTCAGATCGTGGTACATCTTGTCTGCACCAGGATGAACGGAGTATTGAGTCTTGTGTGCTTCATCCAAGACTAGTGTACGTACACCTCCCCATTTGGGGACCCATATACGATCTATGAAGCAATGAACGCCGTCATCCTTGCGAGTCATTTGTTTATCCAACCCTCGGAACTCTTCCCCCGCAAGGTTCTCTTCTTTCAACGCCTCGTTTTGTGCTAATTGAATCTGAGCCTTTAAATTAGTTTGAATAGTCAAACCTAGCGCTCGAGCACGTAATGGTTTCACACGTTCTTTGCGGCTTAATGCATCAGCCACCACGTTAGCTTTCCCCGGATGATACCGGATTTCACAATCGTAGTCGCTAAGCAGCTCTACCCAGCGTCGCTGCCGCATGTTAAGTTCTTTCTGGTTCATGATGTGTTGAAGGCTCTTATGATCTGTATAGATGATGCATTTGGTTCCGTATAGATAATGCCTCCATATCTTGAGTGCAAATACTACGGCACCCAACTCCAAGTCGTGAGTTGTGTAGTTCTTTTCATGCACCTTGAGTTGTCGCGAAGCGTAAGCAATTACCTTATCTTTCTGCATCAGTACACAGCCCAAACCTTGATGTGAAGCATCACAGTACACCACAAAATCGTCGGTTCCGTCTGGAAGAGACAATATCGGTGCGTTGCACAACTTCTCCTTCAATGTTTGGAACGCCTGTTCTTGTGCTTTCCCCCAATCGAACTTCTTGTCTTTCTGAGTCAACAAAGTCAGTGGTTGGGCAATCTTGGAGAAACTGGCAATGAAGCGACGATAGTATCCGGCCAATCCCAAGAATTGCCGTATTTCTGAGGGTGTTTGGGGAGTATCCCATTTCTTCACAGCTTCAATCTTACCGGGATCCACATGAATTCCATTTTCGTTGACTACATGACCCAAGAACTTCACTTCTCGAAGCCAGAATTCACACTTCGAGAACTTGGCGAAAAGTTTCTCTTCCTTCAACAGTTCTAGAATTGCTTGGAGGTGTCTTTCGTGATCCTCTTTTGAACGAGAATAGATGAGTATGTCGTCTATGAACACGATCACGAACTTATCAAGATAAGGCTTACACACCCGGTTCATTAAGTCCATAAAGACAGCTGGGGCGTTGGTCAATCCGAATGGCATGACCAAGAACTCATAGTGCCCGTAACGAGTTCTGAATGCTGTCTTTGGGATATCGTCCTCGAATACTCTGAGTTGATGATAACCAGATCGAAGGTCGATCTTAGAGAAATACGAGGCTCCTTGCAATTGATCGAACAGGTCGTCGATTCTGGGGAGAGGGTACCGATTCTTCACGGTCAATTTGTTCAGCTCCCTGTAGTCGATGCACATACGGAACGACCCGTCCTTCTTCTTGACAAATAACACCGGTGCTCCCCACGGTGATTGACTCGGTCGGATGAAACCCTTCTCTAGTAGTTCCTGTAGTTGGCTGGACAACTCCTGCATCTCTGAGGGTGCTAACCGATAAGGTGTCTTTGCTACCGGTGTAGCTCCAGGAGCCAGTTCTATATGGAATTCCACCTGTCGTGGAGGAGGCAATCCAGACAAATCCTCAGGGAACACCTCCGGATAATCCCGTACGATCGGAATGTCTGCCAAGTTTGTCTCTTCTTCTTTCTTTTCTACGATGTGAGCCAGAAAAGTGTAACACTGCTTCCGTAAGCTTCGGCGGGCTTTCATGCAAGAAATGAGCTTTAGTGTTCTTCCCGGTCGCTCTCCTTGAATCTTGAGTACCTCCCCGTTTGGCATGGGGATTCGTACTACTTTCTCCCGGCAAACAATCTCAGCTCCATGATTCGACAACCAATCCATACCCACTATCACATCGAAGCTGCCTAACTCGAATGGTATTAAATCTATGCTAAAGGCCTGGTCTTCCAACATTAGAGTGCAACCCTTAACAATCTCGTCTGCCTGTTCAACCCTACCATTGGCCATTTCTACAAAGTAACTAGTTTCTAGCCTACTAGTACTTAAATCAAGCATATGCACGAACTCAGAGGATATAAAGCTATTGTCTGCCCCAGTATCAAACAGTATGGATGCAAAATGGTGATTGAGCAGATACGTACCCGTAACAACGTTCGGGTCCTGTCCGGCATCGTTAGCTCCAATGACAAATGCGCGTCCCCGTGCAGCAGTTCCTTGGTTTCCATGACCTTGAGCGCCTGCTATGGCCATCACTTGCTGTTGGTTATCCCCCTGTTGACCCGGTGCCCTGTTCAGTCGGGGGCACATGTTTCTGAAGTGACCCGGATTTCCACATTCGTAACATACTCTGGCGTTCCCGGCGGGGTTAACCGCGTTGACGGGTGCAACCAGATTCGGTGCCACTCTACAATCTCTTGCTAAGTGCCCCGGGCGCCTACAGTTTGCGCACACCCGGCACTGCGTCTCTGGGGGATGATGATAGCTGCATCTGTCACACTTGGGATAAGGCCCAACATATTCCCTTCTCACTTGAGTCACGGCCGCAAAGTTTCTGGTGACCTTGGCCCTTTTATCAGATTTCCCGGCACTCGACCGGCTTGTTTCCCCAACATCCTTTCGCTTCTCTGATCCCTTGCCCAATACCCCTGTTCGTACCATCTCATCGGTCAGAGCGCCGGCCTTCAGAATTGCGCTCTGAATCGTCGGAGGAGCAGCTGCAGTTACCATTGCCCGTATTTGAGGCGCAAGTCCCCAAATGTACCTCTCAATCCTCTTAGATTCCGGAGTGACTAAATGTGGAACTAGTCTAGCCAACTCGTGGAACCGGTCAGTGTAGGCTGCATGCCCCGCCCCCACCATGGCATGATTCCAGAACTCATGCTCAAGCTTTTGCATCTCGTTGTGAGGGCAGTACTCTTCGGTAATCAAAGCTTTAAATTCATCCCAGGTCATCTGCATCGCAGATTCCCTTCCTCTCGCTTGAACCTGGGTGTTCCACCAGGTTAGTGCTCTGCCCTGCAGTGAGCACGTAACATACTTGATCTTTTGACTGTCGAGGCATTCGCTGATGTCGATCACTGCCTCCATTTTCTCGAGCCATCTGATCAGGGCTATCGCCCCACCTTTGCCATCGAAATCCCGGGGCTTGCAGGCCACAAACTCCTTGTAAGAACAGCCCCGTTTGGTATTAGCAACCCCAGTTTCGTTACCGGCTGTACCCCCATTTCCGGTCTCCTGGTTGCTTTCATTCCCAGTTGGGTTCCCATTACCCTCGTTCTCGTTACCACCATCCCCGTGGGAGTGGTTTTGTTGTTGCAAGGCGTCGCTCACTTGAGCTACAATAGTGGGAATCAAGGCAGTCAGTTGTTGAGCAATCAGGGTTGCCATGTCAGGGCTTCCAGTCCCTTGAGTATTGCCAATAGGACCCTCATTTGTTCCTGAAGATCTGCCTCTGCCTCTGCCTCTGCCTCTCGGGGCATCACTTCCGCTACCACTTCTGCGGTTAGATCTTCGAGGCGGCATGTTCTATTTCATAAGAGAGGCAACATATAAGCTTTAGTCACCTTATGATAATCAAGTATTCCACTTTTCAAGTTCCAACGTTCGATGCTCCGGTCGGTCAAGACCACCATGCAGCCATTTTAAGCATATTCCCGGTATACCGGTGGGTTTTATATAGGGTTCCCCGCAGCGTTCCCACCACACCCACGATGTACCGAGAATGATGCCTAATCCGGTTACATGACATCCGACCTTCCTTTACATCATAATCCATCAAGTCAACTGAGAGTCCAAGCATGTAATCACGTATAGTCTAGCGAAGGTTGTCTATCACGCGTCCTTAAAAGGACTCAGACATAGCCTCCTCGGGTCGGTCTCTCAGTGTATGAGGTCAGGCGCAATGTAAGATCTGTGACGATCTGTTCGGGTTTCGATTCCCGAATTTGGTTATGATAACTCGGCGCACAGAGGGAACGGAAGATCCAAGAGGAAGCACCTCATCAGTGACGAGCACAAGGCTCAAGCACAAGGTGAAGGATCACATAACATAAGGATAATCAATCATGTAGGAGGAACACATACACGAGATATATAAATGCACACAAGCTTAAGCATGCAAATCTACATGAAGGTTCCTAGGTTATAGTCTAGGTCAAGTGTAATTGCCTAATTCTCTATAACCAATGGCTCTGATACCAGTCTGTCACACCCCCCGCTAAAGCGGAAACACAAGGAATGCGAGCTAGACGGGATCGTCATAACACATGGTATATGATAGAGTAGCAATAAAATATGATGACAAGCGTGTCATGACGACACCCGAACACAGTTGGAGACTTGTGTCGTGTATAATCAAGTTCACGACAACATAGCCATAAGCACAACACGAATGATCTCAAAAACATTGATTTCAGCTTGTGATGTAATATTCCCACAACATGGGAATAAGTGTACAAAAGATCATATTCATGTTCAAGCTTTACAAAGAATATACACAAATGCATCCTAGGGTCTCCTCTACAAGGCAGCACTCCTAGATCTTCAGTTCTCATTGTTACCTGAAAAATATGCTCAAAATGGTCAACAATAATGTTGGTGAGCTTCGCAGGTTTAAATTGTAAACTTGTAATTGATGCTGTATATTGTTTGTAGTGGAATACCGTGCACACAGTTATAAGTAAGCAAAATCACATAACATGAGTTTCATACAACCAAGCCTAATGACGTACACAAAGAAACTAGTCAGAATATATTCACCCCAGGCCCGATCCTGGCAGTATGGATGGTACTCACAAGTAACCATCTCGTCAAGGGTGGGGGTGTCAACCCAGTAGTACTACTAATACCTATCTGTTGGTTCCAACACCGGAATTAATGGTTGTAAGACAGTCCACACAGTAACATCATGTATGTATCAGATAAGTACTCACAAGACAGTATCACGTTGATTCCAAGTATAAAAATTGTATGTATAGTGTACAGCATTGAAAATGTGTGAGCATACTCTTCCCCCATGTTTGTAAAAGATTGAAACAATGTATAAGCGTAAAAGGGGCCACGAAACTCACTTGTTAAGTGGTAAGTATGTCTGATGAAACTTCCCAAACTTGTATGTATGTATGAATAGTCAATCACCTATTGATAGTCATGTTAAGAATTAACCTTGTGGACTATTGTTAATAATATTGTTTAATTGAGTCGGGTCGTTTCGGTTCGGTCGTGAGTAGTACACACAAGCAGTCACACACATCTTAGACTAGGTTGTTTTAAATAGTACATGCCTGTTAATGGCGTTGATTTTAATCTTTGTGGTCAAGCTATGACACTTAATTATATTTTATTATCGTCGTGAGATCTCCGAAGAGGGGATCCACACACACCTTTAAGTCATATAGTAGGACCGGACGCACGACTGACACCCCAGTCTGTCACACCCCCCGCTAAAGCGGAAACACGAGGAATGCGAGCTAGACGGGATCGTCATAACACATGGTATATGATAGAGTAGCAATAAAATATGATGACAAGCGTGTCATGACGACACCCGAACACAGTTGGAGACTTGTGTCGTGTATAATCAAGTTCACGACAGCATAGCCATAAGCACAACACGAATGATCTCAAAAACATTGATTTCAGCTTGTGATGTAATATTCCCACAACATGGGAATAAGTGTACAAAAGATCATATTCATGTTCAAGCTTTACAAAAGAATATACACAAATGCATCCTAGGGTCTCCTCTACAAGGCAGCACTCCTAGATCTTCAGTTCTCATTGTTACCTGAAAAATATGCTCAAAATGGTCAACAATAATGTTGGTGAGCTTCGCAGGTTTAAATTGTAAACTTGTAATTGATGCTGTATATTGTTTGTAGTGGAATACCGTGCACACAGTTATAAGTAAGCAAAATCACATAACATGAGTTTCATACAACCAAACCTAATGACGTACACAAAGAAACTAGTCAGAATATATTCACCCCAGGCCCGATCCTGGCAGTATGGATGGTACTCACAAGTAACCATCTCGTCAAGGGTGGGGGTGTCAACCCAGTAGTACTACTAATACCTATCTGTTGGTTCCAACACCGGAATTAATGGTTGTAAGACAGTCCACACAGTAACATCATGTATGTATCAGATAAGTACTCACAAGACAGTATCACGTTGATTCCAAGTATAAAAATTGTATGTATAGTGTACAACATTGAAAATGTGTGAGCATACTCTTCCCCCATGTTTGTAAAAGATTGAAACAATGTATAAGCGTAAAAGGGGCCACAAAACTCACTTGTTAAGTGGTAAGTATGTCTGATGAAACTTCCCAAACTTGTATGTATGTATGAATAGTCAATCACCTATTGATAGTCATGTTAAGAATTAACCTTGTGGACTATTGTTAATAATATTGTTTAATTGAGTCGGGTCGTTTCGGTTCGGTCGTGAGTAGTACACACAAGCAGTCACACACATCTTAGACTAGGTTGTTTTAAATAGTACATGCCTGTTAATGGCGTTGATTTTAATCTTTGTGGTCAAGCTATGACACTTAATTATATTTTATTATCGTCGTGAGATCTCCGAAGAGGGGATCCACACACACCTTTAAGTCATATAGTAGGACCGGACGCACGACTGACACCCCATTCACGCGAGTGGACTTTCATTCGTACGAATTAGCTACTTTCGTACAATTGATCCTCCATTCGTGTGACTAAGCCTTCAGTCGTACCACGCAATACCAGTCGCACGACCCAACAGCCAACCACGCGACTTGAAGTCCCTCCGCGCGAATCAGCTTCATTCGCGCGAGAAGACCCCCTTTCGCGCGACAGGCGTCTGACCGTGCGATTTCACACACTCGCACACAATCCACATTCGCATAGTCCAGTCACACGACAACCCCTGTCGCGTGACATCTCCAATCGCGCAACACTCCTAATTGCGTGACATCCTCTGTTTCGCACCCACCGACAGTCGCGCGACACAACCGCGCGACTTGCCTATTCGCTCATGTCTCAAGTCGCGCCCACATGCAGTCGCACCCCCTTTCGCGTGCGACAACTCCATTCGCGCCATCGGGAGTCGCGACGGCAGTGAGTTTCAGGTCGGCCTTCGGCTGCCCGATCGCGAGTGTTACCCAACCAGAACCTCCAGAACTCGTTTTCTAACCCATCTAGCCAAGAAACACGCTCAGAAACAAGACATGCAAGTCCACACGACCTCTTGTGCTCGGATGAACCCGAGCACCCGAAAACCCTCGAATGCAGCTGTAAAACCGAGTTATAAACGAGGTAGTGAGGTTGTCTACCTGCTAGGAACTAGTATTCACGATGGTGCTCGAGATTTGGAGACGAAAACGTGAGAAATGGTTCGGTTTTGGTGTTTGCTTCTAGAGAGAGAGAGTAGAGAAGGAAGTTGAAGTGATGAAAGGGTGAAAAGAAAGAAAAATGGCTGGTAAGGGAGTATTTATACCCTGTCTAGTTTGCCAAAATTTCAAGTTTAGTCCCCGCACTTTGCCCCGAGTTCCTAAATTTTGTTTCGGTTGAAAATGTTATAATTTAGTCTTGTTTTATTGATGATAAAATGTTATTAATGTTATTCATAAATAAATAAAAATGATTTCATTCGTGATAATTATTTTATTATAAAATGACGTGTTTAATGTTAACGGGGCAAATCTTGGAGAAGGTCTTAAGATACTACACATATAAGGCAATCAAGTAAAGCAAATAGGGTTTTCACGTAATTGGCTCGTCAAAATAGGGAATGTCTGTAAATAAAGGCTAAGTAAATCACGTTAATTGACGGACCTTTGGTGACGGATGTCACAGGTTGGATGTGGAGCTGTGGTACTGAACTTAACACCAGTTTCTAATTCCACTTTCATCACATGCTCCATCATCCTTCGCAGTTCTCCAGTTGATCTACCTTTGAGCTCATGCGGTTTGTAATTGTGGCCCTGTAACCAGCATGTCATGTTATAATTGGTCAGTTTGGCTGTGTCACAGTGGCCCAGATCTTTCTTAATTTTCTCTAATGACTGAAAGACTGTAAAGGCTTCATAATCACAGTTTGGGATTATAAATCTTGCAAATTCAAATTCTTTCAGTGCATTCTTCATTTCGGTTGAATTCATCCTCTCAACCATGTCATAAGGAAAACCATGGTTGATGAGGGTCATAAACATGCTTGAATCAGGCCTCTCTTCCATAATGTCTGTTGTGGTTAGAAGATCATCGGCCTTTCCTCCCTTTTGGACAGTGGGGGACTCCATTTTGGTTAGCTCCTCCCATTCTTTATCACTTTCATCATCATTTCTGGATGATATCTTCACAGTAGACACATCTACTGAAGGTGAAGGTTCAGGGGATGGGAGCTTTTGCCTTTTTGGAGAGGCTTCTTCTTCTGATTTCTTCTTCATTGTACCCAAGTATTGTCTTTTCCGTGTATATAGAATCAATTTCTTTGGAGTTTCAGCAGTTGGTTTTGAGGGTTCAACACTTGGGGCCTCTCCTTTTTCCAGATCAGAAATCTTCTTTTTCAGCTTCTCTATCTCTTCATCTTTCTGTTTGATCAGCTGAACTTTATCATTTTGCTCATGTTTCAAGGATGCCTGCAACTCTTTTTCTTTTTGCAAGAGTGCATCAATTACTTCATTGTTGCATGTTGCATCCTCTCTCAGCCTTTTCAGACTTGCTTCTTTTGTCATCAGCTCTTCATCTTTCTCTTGAATGATGCCTTTCAGCTCTTGTGTTCTTTGCTTTCGCTTATTTGATTTGAGTACTAGCTTGTTGTACTCAGCAACCAAAAAGCTTTTGCTGACTGGAATATCACTATCACTTAGGTCATCTTCATGATATGCAATAACATCCTCAGTAATCTCTTGTATTTCCCTTTGCTCATCAGCAGTTTGATTATCAATCATTGGAGATGTGGGCTCAGTATCGGCTGATGGCACTTGTTCTTCAGAGTGTGTGGGTGAGATGGGAACAATGCTAGCTTGAGATAGTAACTCAGTCTCCCCTGAGTGCACAGAGTTTAAAGACTCAGTTATCTCAAATGGTTCAGTGCTAGCACTTTCCGGTGATGCTTGTTTTGGAGAATCTGGTGGTTGTTGAATAGGGGATTGGATTTGGAGTGGAGAGAGAGGTTGAGTGTGATGAGAAGGTGATAGTGTTTGTTGTTGAACTGGAGATATTGGCTGAGTGTTTTTGGTAGATGATGATGATATCAGTTGTGGTGATTCATGGTGATGAATTGGTGATATTGGTTGGGTGTTGATGCTGGCTGGAGATTGTGATTGGTGAGGGGGTGTAAGGTTAGGTGATTGATGTTGAAGTGGTGGTGTTTGGCTTGGTGAGTGAGAGGCTTGTGCAGAATCAGCAGATGACTCTACATCTTCATCTACCCAAACCAATTCTTGTGGCAAGTCTGCTTGGGCACCCACCACATGTGCAAACATGGGCATGTCTTCCCCCTGATACTTCCTACTAATCTTGTTGAGCACTGATTTTCCCAGGTGGGCTTGTACAAACACTTCTCCAACTCTGTCCAGCCTTGGAAGTTCTGAGTTGATCACCAGTTGTAGAAATCTTGGGAACATGTATATTTTGTCATTCCTCTGAAGTTTGACTTGTTCACTTAGACAGTTAAAGATGTACTTGGAGTAGTTATATGTTCTACCCTCGAAGATCCCAATGATTCCTGAAGATATGTGTCGGGAAAATCTGTCAAGTCCTGACTTCCTGTTGGATATGCACTTCAGGTAGGTATGCCATAAGAATCGATACGGTTTGCACAGCCTACCCTTTTTTATCTCCCCTTTCTCAAAATCTCCATCGTACCCCATCAGGTTGAACATCTTCTCAATGTATTCATTCTCGAATACATCAGGGTGCCCTATCTCTCTATCACCCAATTCCAGACATCGTCTGATTGTGCTTTCACTAATCCGAATACGCTCATTCAGTATTTCAGCAGCAATCACTTCCTCATCTCCTTGTTGTTCAACACGTGCAGAGTTCCAAAAGTCGATTATGTGTGTCTGATGGATCACAGGCTCTGCCGTTAAGGCATAGAAGAGCCTGGACCGTCGAAGATATCTTATGATATCTCGACATCCTTCAGCTGCAGGATCATCAGCATTTAGGAACGCGCACACATTGTGTTCCTTTGCGAATTTGTTTTCCATCTTCGCAATAATACTAATCGATTAACGGATAATGTTGATTATGTTTTCTTGGAACGGATTTTTGAAAGTTTGAATGAGGGGGAAAGTGGGCGATTTTCTAGGTTAAAATTGAAAAAGTGTTCTGAAAACTTGATTAATGAATTCTGAGTCAGACACCTTATTTATAACCGAACATATTAATTTCTTTTTATTAATTATGTTGGGCCCACTTCCATTTATTCCTTTCCGTATACCAAGTTTATTTCCAATGCATTACTTCTTCCGCAGAACACCTGCGGAAACTTAACATCTGCGGATGACTTAACATCTGCGGATGCCTTAGCTCAAACAATGCATCTGTTTCTGCTGAAACAGAAATTTCACTAGTAATTCTACGGATGGAAAGAATTACTGAAACTTCTGCGGATGCAGAAATTTCACTGTTACTTCTACGGATGAGAAGTATTACTGAAACTTCTGCGGAACTTAAAGTTCTGTTAAAAACTTTAAATATATGATGTTTACTGAGTAGAATCAATTGTTGATGTTGGACATTGTTGACTTTATTTGCATGGCAATAAAGTACAAGAAAGTAAGTGTCCTGTATCCTGCATTCAAGTTAGTGCTCAAGTTCCAATTCCTTCAGAGTAAATTAAATCAATTAACAGCTTTTTATTGTTTTTCATGCATGAACTACTCCCCCTAAATTTGTGATTAATGTTAAACTGTTGCATTCATCATAAATTTAAGTTGTAAACAGGCATGACAGGCATATGACAGTCTAAGTGAGAGAAAATCAGTTAATAGGACAAAGTAAACATCTTTCTTACATAATTACATGCATGCATATATATAGAGGGATCATACTATGACTTGGCTTCTACTGATGTTGATTAGTTGATTCATTACACACTTGATTATAAGTATATAGATCCACTTAAATTCATACATGAGTAATGTATTAACTAGGCATGCTATTTATCATGTTGTGAAGTTTGTTAATCAGTAACTATCATGAGTTCCACATTCAATTTTCATTAGAGAATGTCCTCCGTAGGTGAGGCAAATCACTACTTTTCACACTTAATGACTATTAAGTTATAAGTTCTATCTTGAGACATATTACAGTCTCGTGAATGCTTTGATGTTGAAGCTCTTTGAATTGATGTACAATTGATCACAAGTGATTCTTGTTAGAGCTGAGATATGATCTTCATAGTCACCAGGTCTTTACTTTCGTAAAACAGAGGTGAACTTAACCCAGATCTTTGTTGACACAAAACAGAGGGAGAATAAAGATCACACTCTTTTATCAAATTCCCAGGTCTTTGTTCACACAAAACAGAGGGAAAATGACTTTGCAAAGATAGAAGGTTATAAAGTATTTTACATAGTGTGCTTGTGTAAGCGATTTGATCACATCAGGAGAGAAAATACCTTCCTGATTCTCAAATGGAATTCCCACAGACAGTTACCTGTATCTTTTAGTTTGGCATGCTCTTAGCTTAGTTTCCACTCAAGATGAACCTACTCACATATCAGAATGATACAAGTCAGTTTAAGTTTTTGTTTAAAAACCAAGCATAGTCTACTATCATTTCCCAAACATAATGCATGCACAGATGTTCTATCAGACACTTAAATCATCCCTAACTGTTGCTCTACACAAAGTCAGTCATATGCTTTTGATGTTTTACTCTAAGTTAATCATCCCCAAAGATTCAATCAGAAAATTAAATCTAACAGAATCAAATGCTTTAGTGAACAAATCAGCAAGCTGATTTGTTGTGTCTACTTTGACTAACTTGATCAGACCCTTTTCTGAGCAGTCTCTCAGAAAATGGTATCTGATTTCAATATGTTTTGTTTTACTATGTTGAACTGGGTTAGCAGTTATAAACATAGCAGCTGAATTATCAATATGAATTGGTGTTTGAAGGAAATTGTAACCATAATCAAGTAATTGGTTTTGCAACCAAAGTACTTGTGAGCAACCAGCTGAAGCAGCTATGTACTCAGCTTCAGCTGTGGATACAGATACATTTCTTTGCTTCTTGCACTGCCAAGAAACAAGTCTTGGTCCCAAAATCTGACATCCACCAGTTGTGGATTTTCTGTTGTTGTTACACCCTCCATAGTCACTATCTGAATATGAGTACAAACTGAAATCTCCATCTTTTGGATACCACAGTCCTAGTGCTGGTTTGCCTTTTAGATATCTGAATATTCTCTTCACAGCATTCAGATAAGACTCTTTTGGGTCTGATTGGTACCTTGCACAAACACAAACAGCAAACATTATGTCAGGTCTACTGGCAGTTAAGTACATTAAAGAACCGATCATTGATCTAAACAATCTTTGATCTGCTGATTTTCCAGCAGGGTCAGGCACAATCTTGTCTATTGTTGAGGCAGGTGTCTTGCATGAAGTTGAATCAGCAAGATTGTACTTCTTTAGAATTTGATGAATGTACTTTTCTTGATTGATAAAAATTCCATCTGTTTTCTGATGAACTTGTAAGCCAAGGAAGAATGTCAATTCTCCCATGGAGCTCATCTGAAATTCAGATTTCATTAATTCTTCAAAGCTTTGACACAGTTTCTTGTTGGTTGATCCAAATATTATGTCATCAACATATATTTGAACCACCAAAAGATCTTGATGTTCATGTTTGAGGAAGAGTGTTTGATCAATTGTTCCTCTTTTGTATCCATTCTTCAGCATGAAAGATGACAATGTGTCATACCACTTTTTGGGTGCTTGATGAAGACCATACAAAGCTTTGTCAAGCTTGTATACTCTATGTGGATAATCAGGATCTTCAAAACAAGGGGGTTGAGCCACATAGACTTCTTCATCAATTTTCCCATAGAGGAAGGCACACTTCACATCCATTTAATAGACTGTGAACTTCTTGAATGAGGCATAAGCTAGGAAGACTCTTATAGCTTCAATTCTTACAACTGGTGCAAAAAATTTATCATAGTGTATCCCTTCTTCTTGAGTATATCCTTGAGCAATAAGCCTTGCTTTGTTTCTCACGATTATACCCCGGTCATCCAACTTGTTTTTTAATAGCCACCTTGTTCCAATTGGATGTTGAACTTGAGGCAGGTTTACAAAATTCCACACCTTCTGTTTTCTGAATTGTTGTAGTTCTTCTTGCATGGCCTCAATCCAGCTATTGTCCTTTAGAGCAGCTGTAATGTTGGCAGGAACTGTTTGAGACAAAAAGCAGGTGAACAATAAAATGTTTGCCACTCCTCCTTTGCTCCTTGTAGTTCTTGCATTCAAGTCTCTAATGATATTATCTGTTGGATGAGACTTGTGAATTCTGCTTGATGAGACACCATCAACCGGAATTGTGGATTCTAAGTTTGAGAAACCCATTGAAGCAGATGGATTTAGCTGAGAAGTTGAGTCTATGAAATAATCAAATGGCTCATGTTCATTAGGATCAGCTTGAGCATCAGTTGCTGCTGGGTTGTCTTCTTTCGTAGGAAGTTCTATGGAAGCATTTTGTTCTTCCGTAGGAGTAACTGCAACATCTACGGAGGCATTTTGTACTTCCGTAGGAGTTACATCACCATCCACGGATGAACATTGTTGATTTGCTGGCATGGTTTGTTGATTCAGCACATCCTCCCCATTCCTTTGCTCAGTGGCTGAAGTAGGACTTACATCTGCGGATACTGGTGCATCTGCGGATGTATTTACATGTGCTGCGGATGAAGGATTTGCTTCTCTGGATGTAACTTCATGCTGCTGACTTGATTCTTGCTGAAGTGCAGTTGAAGGTTGTGCTCTTGGTGGGTCAGCTGTCAGGGGCACTTCATTCAAACTTGGAGGCATAAATGGATAGCATGTATCCGCAGAACCTGCATTGATCAAATAATCAGTGTTAAATGATTCAGTTAATGCATCTATATCGAATAACCAAGATGATCCTTTTACATTTGTAGTAAACATGGATTCATCAAAAGAAACATTGAGAGTCTCTTCAACTATATTATGTTCTGGAATATAGACTCTATATGATTTAGAAGTGGATGAATATCCAACAAAGAAACCATCATAGGCTTTTTCAGAAAATTTCCCCAATTGTTCTTTAGTATTTAATACAGACACATGACACCCAAAAGCTCTAAGATATCCTATAAAAGGTTTTCTTTTAAATAAGAGCTCATAAGGAGTTTTATTATGTTCTTTGACAATTAATGTCCTATTTTGAACATTGCAAGTTGTATTCACAGCTTCTGCCCAGAAAGTTATAGGCAACTAAGAATCAGCTAGCATTGTTCTGGCTGCTTCTATGAGAGTTCTATTTCTTCTTTCAGCCACTCCATTTTGTTGTGGAGTTCTTGGTGCACTGAATTGTCTTGCTATCCCTTTGTTCCTGCAAAAAGAATCCAGATCAGCATTAACAAATTCAGTTCCATTATCACTCCTAAAAATTTTAACTTTTAAATCAAGTTGATTCTCAATCTTGATCACAAAGTCCATTAATGTTTCAGATGTTTCACTCTTATGTTTTAAGAAAAAGACCCATGTGAATCTAGTGAAATCATCTACTATCACCAAACAATATTGCCTTTTTCCAATGCTCATCACATTGGTTGGACCAAATAGATCCATGTGAAGCAATTTGAGTGGTGTAGTGTTAGTGTTGATTATCTTGGATTTATGTGTCACTCTATGTTGTTTTCCTTTGTAACATGAAGAACAATGAAATTCTTTCTTTGGTAAACCAATGACCAAGTCATTTTTCACCAATTTATTCATGTTCTTCATGTTGGAATGAACAAGCCTTCTATGCCACAATTGTGATTCATCTTCTGAAGACTTAGACAGCAGGCATGTCTCATGGCTTGTGAGTGATGTGTTGTTCATGTCCAAAATGTATGTGTTTCCTTTTCTTGATGCTTTAAGAAGGATCCAGTCTTCTGGAACTGCAAAACCTGGCTTAAGAATGTAACAATTAGAGTTATCAAATAGTGTTGTATAATTTTGATCACAAATTTGAGAAACACTAAGTAAGTTATACTGCAAATTTCATAGTAATTTACTTTTTCAAATGTTAAAACTCTATTTGTTACCATTCCCTCACCAACTATTTTACCTCCCTTCTTATCCCCACCAAATGTCACATAAGAGGCATGTTTATGTTTGAAGTCATAGAGAAGTGCACAGTTTCATGTCATATGTCTTGAACAACCACTGTCAACATACCACTTGTTGTCAGCTCTCCATGATTGTTCCTGCACACAAAAAGAAATCAGTTAGAATTGACAACCCAAGCCTTAATTGTCTTGGGTTTGCTAGAAGTGTCAACAATAGTTACTCCTTCATGAATTAATCTTGAAGTTTTATTATTAGTTGTTTCTTTTTGATTTGATGGTGGTGAGGATGATTCTGTTGAAGATGATTCAGGTTTTTGGATGTCTTCATGCTTATCTGAGTCTTTCTTCAACTTATCTTGTTTTGGTTGATATTTTAACTTTGAGGAAGATCCTGTAGTTTTGAAAGTTTCTTCATCTTTCAGCTTTGATTGAGGCACAGGAGTTCCTTTTGAAAAGTTATCAAAGAAACCATCAGCTGCTTCAGTTTGTTTATCTGACAAATCTACCTTTTTTGTCTTAGACTATGTTGGTGCTTTCTTCTTCAAAGTTTTGTCCGTAGCAGAGGATCTTTTCTTTGACTTTTGTTGTTCTTTCTGAATCTTTGTCTCTTTGTCACTTTCTGAGGGTTGAGAATCTGATTCAGATGATGCATCTTGTGACTTCTTTTTGCTCTTTTCTTGTTCTTCTTATTAAAATAACATTCCTGAGTTCTTTCTGCTCTCTCTCTCTCGCCCAACGGGTATCTCGCCCAACGGGCGACCACCGCACCATCGCCCCCCACCGGCGACCTTCGAACCGGCGACCGTCGCCCAACGGGTAAGCGACCCTCGCACCGGCGTTTGTTGTTTCACGAAGTTGGCTCTGTTCGCGTGGCTGGATCTGTAACTTACGGGTAAGCCGGTTGTTGTTTCACGAAGTTGGTTCTGGTCGAGTGGCTGGAGCTGTAAGCGACCCTCGCACTCACGAAGTTGTTTCACGAAGTTGGTTCTGTTCGCGTGGCTGGATCGGTAACTTGGGTCAACCCGTTGTTGTTTCACAATCGGGTAAGCGACCCTCGACCTTCGCACCGGCGACCGTCGACCAACGGGTAAGCGACCTTCGTACCATCGGTTGGATCTGTATTCGTCTCTGGTATTCGTCTCTGGATCTGTAACTTGGGTCAACCCATTGTTGTATTCGTCTCGTGGCTGTTATCTCGTGAGTTTCGTCGAAGGAGGTGCCGGTTCTCTGTTCGAAGTATTGTGAAGGATAGGGTTCGAGAAAATCCCAATTCTTTGGATCACTGTTCGCGTGAAGCTGTGCGAAGATTAAAACCCTGTAACCCTCGAAGGTTACGGGTTACGGCTTGGATATTAAGCTTCTTCTGGTGAAGTCTTGTAACCCTTGAAGGTTACAGACTCCACCGCTTTGGAGAACCCTAACTTGGGTCAACCTCCACGGTGACATCTCTCTTTGCTTTATCTTTTTTTCTTTCTGTTTAGATTTGTTTGGCTGGGTTAGGGGTACCAGCGCCTGATTCTGATATACACCTTATCTATTTGTGCATCACGTGTGTGCCTGACTGATTAGTTGTTATAACTTGCTGATTAGTTGTGTAATTGATTAGTTGTATAATTGCTGAGTAAGTTGTATATTGTATATTGTGGCTGATTAGTTGTATATTGTATATTGTTGGCTGACTGGTTTGTGCCTAATTGACTAGTTGTTATAACGTGCTGATTAGTTGTGTAATTGATTAGTTGTATAGTTGCTGAGTAAGTTGTATATGGTTGGCTGACTTTGTGTGTTGATCATTTGTGGCTTACTGTAAGGTCTTGATTACTGCGCGTGCCCATAGCGTGTCCCATAGCGTATGGTTGACCACGTGTGACAAGTCCTTTTGATCGTGCCTTACCTGTGCTTGGTTTCTTTCTAGTGTGTTGTCCGTGCTTTTATTTTTTTGCGGTTTTAGTATACTCTGTCTGGTATAATAGATAGTAGGAGCCATTATGCTGCCCCGAGATCATGTTCGGTGAGGAGAGGTGCGAAGACAGGGAATAAGGTCTGTAGATTAAGAGTGGCATCGTGGAATGTAGGAACATTAACTAGTAAGTTACTAGAGTTAATTGATGTGCTGAAGAAACGTAGGGTCCACATAGCATGCCTGCAGGAGACTAGATGGCGAGGTGGGAGAGCAAAAGAGTGCGATAGTTATAAACTATGGTATTTAGGGTCTGATGGAACTAAAACGGAGTAGGCTTTCTAGTTGCTAAGGAAATCCAAGATAATGTAGTGGAGGTGAGAAGATACAATGATAGAATTATGTTGTTAAGAATAGTAATAGGAGATGAGGTAGTGACGGTAGTTAGTGCGTATGCACCACATGTTGGACTAGGGGAAACGGAAAGAAAAAGGTTCTGGGAGAGTTTAGACCACGTTATGGCCAACATACCTAGAGAAGAGAAGTTATACATAGGAGGAGATTTTAATGGACATATCGGAAGGGATAATGAGCATTTCCAAATGGTGCATGGAGGATACGGGTATGGTCTTAGGAATGACGGCGGTAGGGAGCTGCTTGAATTTGCAGTAGCGCATGACTTAGGCATCATAAATTCGTTTTTTAAGAAAAGAGATTCACATCTAATTACATTTAGCAGCGGCGGGAGACACACACAGATAGACTATTTATTAACGAGGAGAGAAGATCATAGCTCGTGGAAAGACTGTAAAGCAATCCCGGGAGAGACAGTTGTGACGCAACACCATATGTTGGTGGCGGATATACGAGTCAGGAGGCCAATTGCCCAACGGAACAGGAGAGTTACACCCAAGATCAGATGGGGTCAGCTCAAAGACGAAAAGATTACCCTTTTTAGAGAAAAAGTCATACCAATGAACCAAAATGGGCAACAGGAAGACGCAAACCAAAAGTGGGAGGCTATGGCAACTAGGATCACCCAAGCAGCTAAAGAAACGCTTGGAGTTACAACAAAAAGGACAGTTGGTCATAAGGAAACATGGTGGTGGAACGAAAATGTACAGGAGAAGATACGTACCAAACAACAAAGTTTTAGAGAGCTCATACGTTGTAACAGTGAGGAAGAACACGCAGAGCTAAAACAAAAGTACAGGGACGCTAAGAGACAAGCAAAAAAAGCGGTGTCAGAGGCAAAGAACGCGGCATACGAAAGCATGTATAAGCGATTAGAGACGAAAGAAGGAGAGCATGACATGTTTAAGATAGCCAAGGCAAGAGAAAGAAGCAGACAGGACCTGAGAATGGTTAAGTTCATAAAGGCGGCGGATGAAAAGGTTTTGGTGAAGGAGAAAGATATCAAAGAGAGATGGAAAACTTACTTCGATGATTTATTCAACAAAAGCAACCCAAATCAACAAATGGAGATGGATAGAACAACCCAAACAACGCAACAAAACCTATGCTATTGTAGAAGCATCACAGTAGACGAAGTAAAAAGAGCTATGAAGAAAATGGGTAGGGCTAAAGCGGTGGGGCCAGACAACATACCGATTGAAGTGTGGAAATGCCTGGGTGATGAGGGTCTCCAATGGCTAACAGATCTATTCAACACTATCTTTAAGACAAGGAAGATGCCAGACCAGTGGAGAACAAGTGTCATAGTCCCCATATATAAGAAAAAAGGGATATCCAAGGATGCGAAAACTACAGGGGAATAAAGCTACTGAGTCACACGATGAAACTATGGGAAAGAGTTATTGATACGAGGATTAGACGGGAAACCCAGATAGCAATAAACCAATTTGGATTTATGCCAGGACGCTCTACAACAGAAGCCATACACGTCATAAGACGGATAATGGAGAAATATAGAGAAAAGAAAAGGGACCTCCATATGGTATTCATAGACCTAGAAAAGGCCTATGACAGTGTACCGAGACAACTAATTTGGGAAAGCCTACGACATAGAGGAGTACCAGAGAGGTATATCAAATTAATTAAGGATATGTATGACGGGGCAAAAACATGTGTGCGAGCACCGGTAGGAGACACAGACTCATTCTCAGTGAAAGTGGGATTACACCAAGGATCGGCATTGAGCCCATTTCTCTTCACACTAGTGTTGGATGAGATGACTAAGCATATACAGCAGTCAGTACCGTGGTGCATGCTCTTCGCGGATGATATTGTCTTAATATCAGAATCTAAAATGATGCTTAACGACAAGCTAGAGCAGTGGAGAGCAGCGCTGGAGAGCAGAGGATTAACGATAAGCCGCTCTAAGACGGAATACATGCATTGTAACTTTGGTGGCGACGAGGAAGAGGACACCCAAATCAGTATCCAGGGTATGCCGGTACCACAGACATCTAGATTCAAATACCTAGGCTCGTACCTGCAGGAGGATGGAGAGATACACAGCGATGTAGCTCACCGTGTCCAAGCAGGATGGTGTAAGTGGAGAGCAGCATCAGGGATCCTATGTGATAAGAGGTTTCCAGCAAAACTCAAGGGAAAACTATACAGAGTGGCGGTACGCCCTGCTATGCTATATGGAACAGACTGCTGGGCCATAAAGAAATCGCACGAGAAACAAATAGAGGTTGCGGAAATACGAATGCTAAGGTGGATGTGTGGCCATACAAGACTGGATCGGATAAGAAACGAAGTGTTTAGAAAGAAACTAGAAGTGGCTTCTATTGCAGATAAAATACGAGAGGGAAGATTAAGATGGTATGGACATGTCAAGAGGAGACCAATGGCAGCACCGGTCAGAGCAGTGGAGAACATCATCATAGAGGGTAGGAAGAGTAGAGGAAGACCTAAGTTGACTTGGGAAGAGAGAATTAGGCAGGATATGGTACACTTGCACCTCTCTGAGCACATGATTGAGGATAGGAGTGAGTGGAGGCGTAGAATCAAAATTAAGGACTTTTAGTGGTATCTGTAGCTAGGAAATGACTGGGATTAATTGTTACGAGGCCTGAAGTGTATGTAATACGCTTGGACCTTTTTAGGGGAACTTGTTGCTTTCCTGATACATGCTTGTTCATCTTATACTTCCTTTTGGTGATATTTTAATATTTGTCGTCTGATGTGTGCTGTACCATATACCATATACCACATATCGTCTGTTTGATTATATGGTTATCCGTTAGCGTTACTGCTTTTGCTATCGAGTCAGGGGTCTCTTTGGAAGCGGTCTCTCTACCTATCTAGATAGAGGAAAGACTCGCCACCACCTACCCTCCCAGACCCTGCTCTTGAGTGGGACATACTGGGTTTGTTGTTTGTTTGTTTGTTTGAGTTGAATGGTTATTTTTGTCACATATGACACAGTGTTTGTTGAAGTAACAATCAGCAGTCATGTGATTGTTCATATTGCAAATGGAACAATAGCTGCTGAAATAGCATTCATCAGTATTATGATTCTTCATATCACACCATTTGCAATATTTTTCTGAATTTTCTTCAGATTCAGCCTTCTTTTTATTGTTCTTTTTCTCACTTGCTGAAACATCAGTTGATTTCTTCTTGTTTTTGTTGGGAGCATCATCAGTTGTTTCTTGTTTGCCTTTGTCTGCCTTTTGTTGCTTGATATTCAGCTTTTTCGGTGCATGTTTGTTGGCATCCCTTTTAACCTCGTTCGTAGATTCGGTTTCTCTCTTCCGTTGCTTTTCTGCGGACTCAGTAGTTTTTGCCTTCCGCAGATGATCTACGGACTTGGCAATTTTTGCTTTCCGCAGATGTTCTACGGATTCTTCAGATTTCTCTTTCCGCAGATCTTCAACACTTGAATTTTTCTTTTTCTTTGTTGAAGTTTGTTGTTTCTTACCTTTATCTGAAGAAGACAAAGGTACCTCAGCACTTGGTCCGTAGCTATCAACCTTGTGAAGGTTCAGTTCTTGAAGTCCTTCATTCAATTCAGCAATCCTCTTGCAGATAGTCTTCAGCATGTTTCGTTGCTTTGGAGGATCTGCATCTTTGATTCTTCAAGAACTCGTGGAAGACCAGTTTCAACTTCAACATTCTTACCAATGTTCAGTTGATCAGTATCATGTTCATCAGAATCATCCAAGTCATCATATTTATCAAGATCTGATTCATTATGTTTAAGTGATTCTGATTCAGTAGATTCAGTTTCACTTATCTCAGCTTCATTGTTGTGTTTGTTTTTATATCAATTTTGGTGCTTGGCACAAATGATTTGACAAAGTGTTTGTCATTGTTTCAGGTATGGTTGTATAGTTATCATTAATAGGTGGTGCAACAGCATTATAACCTAACCCGTACCTGTTCTTTGATTCAATATGAGAGTTTAGCAACTTCTCATATTGCTGAGATGATAGTTGAAACTTCTGAAGTTTCACTTCAGTAGATGCATGATCAGCCATGGATTTTGTTAAGGAAGTGGTCAGATGCTCAACTTGTGCTTTAAGGCTGTAATTTTCGGAAACATATTTTTCTAAATCTTTTTGTAAAGAACTAATTTTGATTTGATATAATTTATGTTCTCTTACGTGAGATTCATTCAAAATCATTGTTTCCTTTACTTTATCAGCCAATTGTTGAGTACAAAGAAAGAGTGGTAGATCTGCAAATGTGTTTTATGATGAGAAGAAAAGTGGTTGCTGGTACTCACACTTCTATACCAATCTCAACAAATACTCCTCTAGAGTTTGAAGATGATGAGATCATGAGTTTCTTTGCAAACATTGGTTATGAGGGAGGATATGAAGGAAAGCAGATAGTAAAGGGATTGGTAGATCTGCAATGGAGGTTCTTAATTCACATGTTTCAACACTGCTTATCCAAGAGGAAAACTGGATGGAATGACATCCCAGTGACTACATCATCAGCCATATGTGCCTTATGCACCAACCAGCCATTCAACATGTCAGCCTACATATTCAATGGACTGGTATCCAACATCCAAGAAGGCAGAAGACACATGTTTTTGATGTACCCAAGATTCATTCAATGCTTCATCAATGAAGCATTTCCAGATATTATGCCTACAGGACCAGTGATGGACATTCCTCACTATAATGCAAAGTCCTACAAGTATATCAAGAAGAGAGATCCTAGGAACTTCTACAGTGGAGCTTTCTTTCCTCTGCTGCCTTGGATGCAACAGCAGATAGATCAAGAAGAAGAACATGTTCAAGAGGCTCCTGCTAATGAGCCTATTCATGAAGAAGCACAAGCTGCTCAATTTCAACAACATGTTGATGAGCATGCTGCTACCACTAAAGAGAGACCAGGATCAGTGTCACCACAAGGTGATGTAGGTGGTGATCTTCACACTGATCCTTATGTTCATGAAGCCGATATAGCCTCATCATCTATTCACCCTACAATGCCATCACCTCCCAGATCACAAATTCCTTCTCCTCAAACACAACACATAATATCTCCCCACATGTCTCCAGTTCACTCACCAATCACTCAACCCATCCATTCTCCCACTCACTATACACCTATCCCATCTCCACCTACGGATGCACCACAAGGGTTTTGGTGATTCTACTAGCTTATCGGAAGAATCCAAATCATCACCTGATGAGGAGGATCATACCATAAAGATGCCTGTACAGCAAAAACATCAGAGGCTCCCTCAGAAAGTTATACTGAATCAGGAGTAAACAAGCCTGATGAGAAGGATGAAATGATTTCTGCTCTACTTCAGAAAATTGCCAAGTTGGAGAAAATGCATAGTAGGAGATCAAATGTCCTACAAGATAGATTGTTGGAGCTGGATGAGAAGGAAAAGGAATTAAAAGAAGTGAAAGATTCGTATGAAAAGGAAAGAAAAGTTAAAGATGATGAGAGATCAAAGTGTTGAAAGTAGCTCTTCATAGTTCAAGAGAAGAAATTAGTGGTCATGTGGACACCTTGAACATTCAAACTATTTGCATGATGGATCAAGAAGAGATAATAGAAGAACAATCCAGTATCCTTGACCTTGAAAAAGAAGTAGAAGCTCTCAATAAAAGAGTCTCAGAGTTAGAAATGCTTGTCAAACTAAAGCAGGAGGCAGAGAAAGATAATGATGATGAAGGTGATAAAATGAAAGAAAAGAGGAAAAGGGAGGATGACAAAGAATCATCTGAAGACAGTGGTGATGATTCCCCTCCAGCCAAAAAGGTTAGATTCACTATGGCTGAAAAAGAGGGAGAACCAAGTGGATCAAAGCACACATCATCTAGCTTGGAGATGATCGTGTACACAAGTCATCCTGAAGAAGTTCACACTGAAGAAAAAGAGTTCAGTGACATGATGGAAGACTTAGATATGTTCTCTGCTGAAGAATATATCATTGATGATGAATTCTGGGACTTTATTGTGAATCAAAGTGCAGATGCTGAGCCTTTGTTATCATACCTCAATCTCCAGTGCCAATTGATAAGGAGTTGAGTATGCAAATAGTTCCTGCTGTGTCACTTTCTGATGAACAAAAAGAAATGATCAGAAAGCTCTGTGAACAGCAAACACAAGAAGAAGAAAATGCTGCTGCAGCTACTGACATTCCTGAAAAGGAACAATGTGAAGAAACTCCACCAGAAACTGAAATGAATGAACCCTCTTCTGGCCCAAGCATGCAAACCTATGCCAGAAGAAGGAGCTATCTTGCTGCAAAGGCCAAAGGAAAGAGGCCTATGGTGGAAGAAGAACCAGCCAAAAAGAAACAAAAAGATGACCCAAGGAGTCTAGCTGCTATTGCTGGATTCTTGGATGAACATGAACAAGCTGAAGCCTTGTTGAAGAAGAAAGCAGAAGTGATTGATCTAGAAGAAGGTGAAATTCCAGGTGGATTCATGGTTGATAAACCAGTGATCAGTAAAATCCCTGTGATGAAGAACCTTATGTTGCTGAAAAGGTTGAAAAGGCCAAGTCTGATAAGTTGATGAAGAAGGCCTTATTTTTGATTGATCATGGGTATGACCCTGATGAAGTATTTGGGATGACATATGAAGGAATGTTAGCAGAAGAAGAAAAGTTAACCAAGCTGCTAGATCCAACCTTTGAAACTGAGTATGAAAAGCTCAATCTCCCAAAGCTTCTGAGGTCAAGGCGACCAAAAACAAAACATGCTACTCCTCCTCAACCTATGTACCCTGATCCCTACAGCATGACAGATAAGGAGATGAAGGATTATCTGTCTGCTCAAGGATTCACTAAAAGAAAATTGGGGAACATGAAAACCAATTCCCTAAGGGCTGCTATCCTTAGGATGATTCTTGAAAAGAAAGACAGGTTGAAGAAGATGGAGGAGGAGATCACAAGAACCGAGCCCAGAACTAGAGTTTCAGCTCAAGAAATGAGCCTCACTCGGGGAGATCATGATTCCCTGGCACCCATTCTACACAGATACCCTGAGTGGTTTGCTGAGCCTTCACAACTAGAACTACATGAAGGACTCACAACTGCAGAAATGATAAAGGGTGTGTCTACTCCCAAAGGAAAAACTGATCAGAAAATCATTGCTTGGAAGTATGACAGTGACTGGAATATGTTTACGGTGAAGAGAGTATCTGGATTAGTCCAATTCTTCACAGAGTACTCAGCTCTGGTGAACTCTCTGGAGATCCATGATCTGAAGGAACTTGCTAATCTGAGACTGATCAATCATGCAGCAATGTTCAGGGGATATGAATTTGAGGACATTCTGAGGATGTTCAAGAGAACTGACAACTTCAAGTCCTTAAAGGCAATATGCATGAGAAAAGATAAATCATTTGTCAATCCCCTTGACAAGAAACAAAGAAAACCAGCAGAAGAAGTGGTATTTCCTAAGCTTAGAGTGAAACCCACTGAATCATTGAAAGAAAAGTGGTTGCTGGTACTCACACTTCTATACCAATCTCAAATGTGTTTTATGATGAGAAGACTTATGAGATGGTGATTGAAAGGAAGTGGGGAGGAAAAGAAGGATCAGAAATCAGATTGTTCAGTGGATATGAGGTCAGGCTGCTTGATGAGTCATACATCCAATACATATTCACAAGGCACTTCAGGGAGATCAGCAACAAGTTGGGTGAAGCTGATATGCTCTTCTTTTTAAAGTGCATTAAACTCCTGAAGTTGGCCTATGATCGAGTACAAAGAAAGAGAGATCAGAGAATGAGGAAGAAGGCTCCCTTGCAGTTTGGGAACATTGTTAAACTGGAGGTAGACGTGGATGGGTATCTCCTAATTCACAGAGATGGTCTGTCAACCGTAGCCATCTGGGAGCCCATCTCACTGAGGAAGATGCCAATTGAGGCATTGCACAATATGAGACATATGAAGATCCATGTTCTGAACAAGGAAAAAACTAAGTGAAGCACAAGATTTCTCCAACATGATCAAGTCTCTTGTGGATCCCTCATACACTAATCCTCCTGCTGCACAAGACCCAGCAGAATCTTCACAACCTCATCCACCCTTAAACCCTTGAAGTACATAGGCTGTATAATCCTTAGGGGGAGTATTGTTGGACCCTGAAAGGATCATACATGCCAATTCAAGAGGTGGATGGTTGTTCTGCTGGAAATCTCCCCAAGTCTAAGAAGAAATGCGGATCAAGAAAATACAAGTGTCGGCTATCCGCATTTGTTAATGCGGATGCACAAGAACAAATGCTGACAAGTATTTGTTCATCCGCATTAACTAATGCGGACAACCGACAAATGCAGACAAGACTTTTGTTCATCCGCATTAACAAATGCGGATGTTAAGTAACAAATGCGCTCCGTGTTTGTTCATCCGCATTTGTCAATGCTGATGACCAAACACCAATGCGGAAGAATAGAAGACTAATGCTGATGAAGACTAAGAACAAATGCGTATGAAGACAAACTATTCTGTACAGTTAGGGTAGTTTAGTCATTTTGTACAAGCTGTAAGTCAGCCTATAAATAGATCAGACACCTCGTATGTGAGGTGACTCTTGTCTCTTGAGACTTTAGACTTTGTACCTGAAAATTCCTGACACCTCTTATTCTCTGTCCGAGGTTGTCTTGCATTGTTACTGTAGCTTGCTAAACCCTAGCATTTACTTTGTAACAGTTCTGATAATCAATACAAGTGCATTTATGAGTATTTCAAGTGTTAAATGTTCATTGATTGTTTGATTCCGCCTCTCAATCATTGACTCAATCAACATATTCGATCCTTGTTGATTCACATCAACAGAGAATATCATTCTCAAACCCAGACAATTGGTATCAGAGCTTTGGCTCTCGGTTATTACCCAGATCTGCTCAGATCTGTGTTTAACCCGATTGATCTGTTGCTTGAGTTGCTGCTTAGAGATTTCGAACATCTCTTCTCAGTATTCTAACCAAATACTCTCAGATCTACTCAACTGCTACTGTTCATCCAAAGTTGTTCTTCGAACGAAAACAGTTTCAGGTTGCACTTTCATTAAAACAAGAACATCTAAAGTCAAGACTCAGAATAGTCTCACTGAAATACACACATTCTCAGCAGATCCATTGTTACAGTACTAAGTTTGGACTACTTGGACAAATCAAACATAAAATCAGTTAAAACCAGATCTAAGCTAGTTAAAACAAAAAGTTAACCATGGACTCACATAACTATTCTGAACTTGGGCATGCTTCAAAACCACCCATGCTCAAGCATAAATCTGAATATAAACAATGGAAAATCAGATTCATGAATTTTGTTACAGGTGTTGATCCTGATTATTGGATCTCTATTTGCAAAGGCCCACACATCCCTGTTACATTATCTGCAGATCAAGCTGCTTTATACAAGACTGCAAGAATCCCTATTGAAGACCTTACTCTTGATGACGATGATTACAAGAAGATCAAGATTGACCTCAAAGCTTACTCCATACTCACTCAAGCACTCAAAATGGATGTGCTCAAGAGATTGGAAAAGTATGGCACTGCAAAAGCAGTATGGGATGCCTGAAAATCATGTGTGAAGGAAGCAGTGAAGTGGCTGAAATCAACAAAGACAAGCTTGTGAATCAGTATGAGACATTCCATCACTCAAAAGGGGAGTCTATCTCTAAACAGTTGCATAGATTTGTGCAATTGGTGAACGATCTAGAGATTATGGGAGTCACCTACAAGTCAAAGGAGTTAAACAAGAAGATGTTACATAGCCTTCCAGAAACATGGAAACAAATGTAACCATGCTAAAGAACACTCTTGATCTAGAAAGCACTACTCTAGATATTATGATTGCCAAGATTGAAGCTTTGGAACTAGATGAGAGAAGCAGAAACCTTGGAGGACCCAAAGTTGTGGAGGCTTACAAGTTTCCAACTGATTCTCACTCTGTTGAGAATGCCTTCATCACTGAAGAAGATGACTTTCTCTCATCAAGGGATCAATCTAAACCCACTGGATTCACAGCAGCTCAACCTCCAAGCAGGCCATCAACCTCATCCCCACCTGCTTCAACACCAACCCTGATGATCCAAAATCTGAAGAACAAAAAAGCAACCTACAATGCTTTTGTTGCAAGCTTTGAAGCCTATTTGGGAGGAAGACTCACATCTGCACATCTGATACAAGAAGACTTAGAAGAAATGGATCCAGATGATGTAGAGGAAATGGATTTGCAATGGCAAATGGCAATGATAGCTATGAGAGCTAAGAAATTTTTCAGAAAAGGTAAAAAGCTTCACCTGAATGAAAACACCAAGCTTGGATACGATAAATCAAAAGTGAAGTGTTTTAACTGTGGTATGACTGGCCATTTCTCAAGAGAATGTACTGCTCCTAGAAGAAACCACAATGCTCAAAGGGTTCCACAAAACCAGTCATCATCACAGCCATCTGCAAGCTTTCACTCCAACAGTTATAACCAACAATATCATCATCAGCAACAATCACAACAGACTCAACCTCAACTGACCAATCAAGCTTATGGAAGCAATCAGCAATCAGCTAATGCTCTTGTTATCAGGCAGGATGGAGTATGTGACTGGAGCATGTATGCAGAGGAAGTGAAGCCTCAATTTCAAAATCATGCACTCATGGACTCACATCAATGATGGACCTTCTCCCATGCCCACTGAGGTAAAATCTAACCTTTGTAGTGATAAATGCATTCATGAAGTACAAGGTTATAGAGAGCACAATCATAAACTAGCTGATAAAATAAAAGAAGAAAAGGTTAAATCTGAGATGCTTAAGAGAGAAATTAAAGGCTTTGAAATTAAAATTAAGTCTCTCATCTCAGACATTGAGAAATTGCATGGTGAAAAGTACTCTCTTGCAGCTGAGAATGAGCAACTGACTGAAAAGTTAGCTCAATCTAAAACTGAACTCAATCTTACTGAGTTGAAACTAGAAAAGTTTCAACAGTCATCAGTTAAGCTGCAAGAAATGCTTGACTCAAAAGGATCCCAAAGACATGTCAGGTATTGGATACAACTCATGTCCACCACCATACAATGATAACTATACTGTCATGCCTGAATCTGTTTCACTCCAACAAGAAAATGAGCCTAACACTGTTGAACCTAAAACAATGGTAAATCAAGAAACCAATCCTCAAAACAGACCCAGTGCTTACATTGAAACAAATGAGGATAAAATCAAGTTAGGTCATCCCATTAAAATTAAGGAGTGCTCAGACAAGACAGTAAGTGTGAATAGAACAACTAGCCCCACCAAGGCTGTTTTCCTTTTGTGAAATTCATCCCTGCAGTTTCAAGGGAAAGAATATAACAACTAATAAGGTGAATCTAACTGCTGAAAGCAGATCTGACAGTGAGACAAACTCTCCAAAAAATTCAAGCAAGTCAGAAAACGATTCCCCTTCCATTAAAAGAAAAGTTGTTCAAGTCACAAAAACTAGAATTCACTCAGACCCACAAACATCAAAATCAAAGCAAGGAGTTGGCTTTGATATTTTTAACAAAAGCATGTTAATCAATTGGAAAAAGAATGTAGACAACAATTGAGAAAGCGAGGTCAGCCTAAGAAAAGAAGAGTCAGTAGTGTTGTGAAACAATCTACCAACAAGGCTGAGCAGGCATTCTCATCAAAACCTCGGAATGAATCAAATTCAAAATCTGTCAAAGCTACTAAATCCTCAACACCGGGATCAGTGGCTAGAAACAAGCACATGCGTTGTGATGTGTGTGATAGGTCTAATCACAGAACAGACAAATGCTTTTATAATCAATACTGTTCCATCTGTGACATGAACAATCACACCACAAAGAACTGTTATTTCAACAAATACTGTTCGGTCTGCAATATGACAAATCACAACACGTCTGACTGTTTCTTCAATCAAAAGGGAAAGAGGATACCCCAAAACAAGCCTATCTCACCAATCATGTTTGATAAACATAAATCAATGGTCATTCTCATCACAGAGTTTCCAAATCTGATGATGACATGAAAAATCTGAAAATGTCAAACAGAAGTCAAAGATATAGAAATCAAGTGGTCAGACAAACTAATGATTTTCTCAATCCAAGAAACAAGTTTGATAATAAAAAACGAATCCAGTTTCTGAAAAGAAACAGGGATCAAAGGTTTGAATACTCATCTGATTCCTCAGTTGATATTACAAACCATCAAGTTTCAGAAATACATCAAGCATGATCCCACCACCAAAGCCCCAGTTTAAGGAAACTACCAACAGGTTACTATCATGGATAGAAACGGTAAGCCCAAGACCATCATGGCTTGGGTTTCACATTCTAACTAGTTCTTTCTGTGCTTGTAGGGTCATTCACACAGGTCCAACAGTATATGGTATGTGGACAGTGGATGTTCCCGACACATGACTGGAGACCGTTCCCTCCTTCATGATTTTAAGCACATTCAAGGAACGACAGTGGCATTTGGAGGAGATTCACAAGGAGGTAGAATTACAGGTGAAGGATCTGTGACAAATGGAATGCTGAGCTTCGACAGAGTGAATTACTGCGAACAACTAAACTTCAATCTTCTCAGCGTGTCTCAGATCTGTGACAAGAAATATTCCACTCACTTCACAGACACTCATTGCTACATTCTGAGACCAGGATTTCTTATTCCTGAAGAATGGGTTGTCTTGAAAACACCCAGAAAGAATAACACTTATGTCATAAACCTCAACTCAACTTCACCAAAAGAAGAAACATGTCTTCTGTCAAAAGCATCTTTTGATGAATCACAACTTTGGCACAGACGACTGGGACATACAAATTTCAAAAACATGAACAGACTGGTTAAAGGAAATCATGTTTTTGGTTTACCTCAAAAAGAATTTCATTTCATTGACCACTGTTCTGCATGTCTCAAAGGAAAACAACACAAGTCGTCTCACAAACTAAAGTTGGTGAACACCAACAATACTCCATTGAAACTACTTCATATGGATCTCTTTGGTCCAACTCATGTTATGAGTATGGGAAAGAAACAATATTGTTTGGTGATCATAGATGACTTTTCTAGATTCACATGGGTCTTCTTCTTACTTCATAAAAATGAAACGTTCCAATTAATAAAAGATTTAATCACAAAAATTGAAAATCAACTTGATCTTAAAGTCAAAACAATCAGGAGTGATAATGGGACAGAATTCAAAAATGAAGATATGAGTTCATTTTGTGCAATCAAAGGCATAGCTCATCAATTTAGTGCAGCTAGAACTCCTCAACAAAATGGGGTAGCTGAAAGAAGGAACAGAACACTAATTGAAGCAGCACGCACCATGCTAGCAGATGCTAAACTGCCAATCACCTTCTGGGCGGAAGCAGTTAACACATCTTGCTTTGTACAAAATAGAACCTTACTTGTCAAAGAAAGTAACAAGACTCCATATGAACTCATTTTTCAAAGAAAACCATTTATTGGATTTTTCAAGTCATTTGGTTGTCCAGTCTCAATATTAAACACCCGGGATCATTTGGGAAAGTTCTCATCTAAGTCTGATGAAGGATTCTTTGTAGGATACTCATCTGTATCGAAGGCTTACAGAGTGTTTAATCCCAGATTAAACATTATTGATGAATCAACGAATGTTCAATTCAAAGAACATTCATTTCCCAAAGCAGCTAATGGTCCTGATTGGTTATTTGATATTGACTCATTCACTAAGTCTTTTGACCAATTTCACATGTCTGATGCAGGAAATCCACAACCAGCTGTACATTCATCATTATCAGAAAGAAGGAGTGATTTTCCAATGATTCCTCCAACTTCTTCTGAGCAACTAAATGAAGAAGTCCTTTACAAGCTGATCCTATCAGACACTCTGTTCAACATCAAAGTGCTTCAATTGAGGATGGTCCAAGTACAACACCCTCTCCATCAGGATGCCATCCATTGAAACAACTACTCAAGAAGAAGTTACCACCCAAACTCGTATCATCCCTCCTGTTGATACTGAAAGAACTTCAACTGATGGAAGTAATCAACCCACTGATGATACTGAAGCAAGAACTGCAACACAATTTGATTTCTTCACAACTCCCCAACAGTACAAGAAGAAGTTGCCTCGCACCAAGATGAACTGAATGTCTCCAATCTTGATGTAACCATTGCTGGTGACTCAATTCCAACCACAAGAATACACAAGAATCATCCTGTTGACGACATCATTGGTGAACTAAATGAAAGGGTGACTAGGAGCAAATCAAGCATTGCCAACATTTGCTTGTTCTCATGCTTTTTATGTCAAACAGTACCCAAAAATATCAAAGAGGCTCTTCAAGACAACAGTTGGATTGAAGCAATGCAGGAAGAATTGCTGCAATTCAAGAAACAAGAAGTATGGCAACTGGTAGATCTTCCCGAAGGACAATATCCTATCGGTACCAGATGGTTGTACAGAAACAAAACTGATGACAGGGGAATTGTCATTAGAAATAAAGCTAGACTAGTAGCTCAGGGGTACACACAAGAAGAAGGAATCGATTATGATGAAGTTTTTGCCCCTGTAGCCAGACTAGAAGCCATTAGAATCTTTCTGGCATATTCTGCATCCATGAACTTCACTGTTTATCAAATGGATGTGAAGTGTGCTTTCTTGTATGGAAAGATTTCTGAAGAGGTCTATGTGAGTCAACCTCCTGGCTTTGAAGATCCAGAATATCCACACAGGGTATACAAGCTAGACAAAGCCCTGTACGGTCTTCACCAAGCTCCAAGGAAATGGTATGAGACTCTTTCATCATTCCTTCTTAATAATGGATATGAGAGAGGAAAAATTGATCAGACTCTCTTCAGAAAAAGAAAAGGAAAGGATATGCTGCTGGTTCAGATATATGTGGATGATATCATCTTTGGCTCAACAAACCAGACTCTGTGCAAAGACTTTGAAGATCTCATGCATTCAAAATTCCAAATGAGTGCTATGGGAGAACTCAATTTCTTTCTTGGAGTACAAGTCCAACAGACAGCTGACGGAATCTTCATCAATCAATCAAAATATGTGGAAACAATGCTGAAGAAATTCAAGTTTGCTGACTGTCAGTCCATCAGAACTCCTGTGGATACCAAAGTGAAGATTGGACCAGATCCTGAAGGCAAATCAGTGGATCAGACTCACTATCGTTCTATGATAGGTTCACTAATGTATCTAACAGCCAGTAGGCCTGACATTATGTTTGGTGTTTGTGTGTGTGCCAGATATCAAGCAGATCCCAAGGAATCTCATGTAAATGCAGTCAAGAGGATATTCAGATATCTCAAGGGCAAGCCTGCTCTTGGTTATGGTATCCAAAGGAAGGAGATTTCAATCTCTATGCATATACTGACAGTGATTATGGGGGATGCAACTTCAACAGAAAATCCACTTCTGGCGGGTGTCAATTTCTTGGTCCCAGACTGGTATCCTGGCAGTGCAAAAAGCAAACCAATGTATCTGTCTCAACAGCAGAAGCTGAGTATATAGCAGCATCTGCATGCTGTTCTCAAGTTCTCTGGATTCAAAACCAGATGCTTGACTATGGTTTTAACTTTCTGCACACTCCAATTCATATTGACAACACAGCAGCCATGTTCATAACAAATAATCCAGTACAACACTCAAAAACTAAACACATTGAAATTAGATATCACTTTTTGAGAGATTGTGCTGAAAAAGGTTTAATCAAATTGATGCAAGTTCACACTGATCATCAATTAGCTGATTTATTTACTAAGGCATTTGATCCAACCAGATTTGAATTCCTAGTCCAATCTATTGGCATGATTAATCTTGAGTAAAATGAAAATCAACAAAAAACATTCAAAATATCAAAAAAAAAAAAATCAGATCAGGAAGTATACTATTTAACCTATGGGAAATGATATAATTACAGTCACTATATCATTCACTATGCACATTTAGAAAACTCAAATGACTGACTGGACTTATTTGATATGTTGGTAGGCTCAACTTGAGAAAGAAACTACATGCAGTGATAAATTAAAGCCTGTCTTCAACGTGATGCTGTCATCTCATAGTATGTGTAAGGCATGACTTATCTAAATGCGTGTGTGTGTAGCAACCTAAACACCCCAAGTAATGATGACTTATGAATCTCCTTTACTCACATCAGTTCCTCCTTTGTTTTGCTGAGCAAAGACCTGGAGTGACAAGCACATAGTGTTGATGTTACGATCCTAAAAGATTCCCAAAGTGGAACACATCCAATGTGGATGAATGAAAGAAAACATTCCAAAGAGAATGAAAGAAAAGAATCCTTAGAGATCACCTTCCAAAGTGAAGTTAAAAGAATCCCAATGTGGATCAAATTCATAAAAGGATCAAATAAAAGAATCCCAATGAGGATCAAGTAAATGAGATGTCATAACTTAAGTAACTTGGTCATGTAAGCTGTTGAAAGTTCTACCATGCATTACATGCAGACAGTTGACCTTGCCATGTTATTGAGTGTGAGGTACATGTTGAATACCTAATCAACTCACAACATGATAAAATCACTAGCATCTAACTATTAATCAAGCATGAGTTTAAGAGGACAAACATACCTGCAATCAATAGGTTCATGATTATGTTTGGTGTATAAAAATTGCTTGCATATGTGAAAGGTATGATTGTTATGATCCCAAAGAAAGGTATAACTCAACTTCTTGTACTGATTACAACACAAAAATCAAAAAAATATATATAATTTTGTGTTCCCTTCAAAATTTTTCAAATCCTTAAAAGTTTCTATCTATTATGGATACAAACTTTAGGGGGAGAAATTTCAAAATTTTGATCTTTCTGTACAAATGTTTCCTTTCTCATCAGAAAATACAAAATGTGCACAATGTCTGTGTTGGTGTAGAAGTTATATCATAATATCTCAACTGATGCGACAGATACATCCTCATGAACAAGTAAAGGAACAGTCAACAATGGGAAACTTGGTTCACAAATGATGAACAAGTAAATCCAAGCAAAAATTGACATCAGTCAAACTATCAGTCAAACTTCATAAGAAACAAGCAACAACAATATCCACAATGTCAATGTCAAAGACATCACTTCATAAAGCATCAGAGAAAATTCATCCAAAACCATTCAGAGCAAAACATTAAGTTCAAAACTTAATGCGGGTAAGTGCATTGGTTAATGCGGGTGAAGGTAACCCATGCATTCAACCAATGCAGGTAAAGGTTTTGTGAACTGAAACACAAGGTTCAAGTGCAAACTAATGCGGACAAATCTTTTGTTAATCCGCATTTGTTTTTCTTCAGCCGCATTTCTTTTGAATGGCTGAGAAAAAACATCTTGTGTCTCTTCCGCATTTGCAACAGTGCACAAATGCGGATAGACATCTAGAATTTGCAAGTACACAAATGCGGGTAGAACTTTCTCTTCCGCATTTGCAACAGTGAACAAATGCGGGTAGAACTTTCTCTTCCGCATTTGCAACAGTGCACAAATGCGGAGAGACATTTTCTCAACCGCATTTGACACAGTGGTGATCCAAAACTTAGCAAATTCTCAGAATCTTATTAAATGTCCTATATAAATCAAAATCAAAGGATCATTTAATACTTTTCAAATTCTGAGAGACTTAAAGTGAGACGAGTGCCACCCAAACACTGTTCATCTTCTTCAAATACGGTTCATCTTCACCATCGACATTCTGATTCTTAATCAAAAACTCAAGTTTGCTTCTTCAAAATCAACTCCTCTTTGATTCACGACTCAAGTAGTATCAAAGAAAGGTGAAAATTCGAATTGCGTGTAACCCTAACTGTCGAACTGTTACATCAAATCGAACTTAGTAACCTAGGTTATGAATCAGTTGTAAAAATAATCAAAATGCTCTTAAACCCTTGATAATTTCAACAAATGCTAATTGATTATTTAAGAAAACCTCAAGAAATTCAGTGTTTTTCTTGACAATTACGTCTGTGCGTGGAGTGTAAATGTCGAAATCCAAATGGTGAAGTAAAGAGATAATGCCAAAGAACAAAATGTGTTGTAAAATCAAGAAATAATGAACTCATTGAGATTAATTATGCACACACTTCTGATGATTCAAAATTACTCAGAATCGTTGCACATAAAACAACAATTTTGACCAACAAAAGTCAAACAGTGATGAACCAGTTCTTAGGTGTTATGCATTATTCTAATTCATATGCCTTGACTGCAGGACATAATGGCTAATCTCACATGGAGCAAACTCCATAATGTCAGCGGATTTCTAGACCCTGATGTGTCAGAAGCAGATGACTTAAGAGATATGATTAGATTTCTTCTAACCACTAGAGTTGCATATGCCATGACTGTCAGACCCATCATTTATGAGACTCTCATTAGGTCTTTTTGGGGAACAGCCCAAGTTCTTGAAGTTAATGGTGTGAGGACTATATCTGGAAGAATAACTGATGATCACACTCTAGAGGTTACTGAGCAAACAGTGAGACAATGTCTGCAGTTTGGAGATGATGCAAATACTCCTCTAGAGTTTGAAGATGATGAGATCATGAGTTTCTTTGCAAACATTGGTTATGAGGGAGGATATGAAGGAAAGCAGATAGTAAAGGGATTGGTAGATCTGCAATGGAGGTTCTTAATTCACATGTTTCAACACTGCTTATCCAAGAGGAAAACTGGATGGAATGACATCCCAGTGACTACATCATCTGCCATATGTGCCTTATGCACCAACCAGCCATTCAACATGTCAGCCTACATATTCAATGGACTGGTATCCAACATCCAAGAAGGCAGAAGACACATGTTTTTGATGTACCCAAGATTCATTCAATGCTTCATCAATGAAGCATTTCCAGATATTGTGCCTACAGGACCAGTGATGGACATTCCTCACTATAATGCAAAGTCCTACAAGTATATCAAGAAGAGAGATCCTAGGAACTTCTACAGTGGAGCTTTCTTTCCTCTGCTGCCTTGGATGCAACAGCAGATAGATCAAGAAGAAGAACATGTTCAAGAGGCTCCTGCTAATGAGCCTATTCATGAAGAAGCACAAGCTGCTCAATTTCAACAACATGTTGATGAGCATGCTGCTACCACTGAAGAGAGACCAGGATCAGTGTCACCACAAGGTGATGTAGGTGGTGATCTTCACACTGATCCTTATGTTCATGAAGCCGATATAGCCTCATCATCTATTCACCCTACAATGCCATCACCTCCCAGATCACAAATTCCTTCTCCTCAACACAACACATAATCTCCCCACATGTCTCCAGTTCACTCACCAATCACTCAACCCATCCATTCTCCACTCACTATACACCTATCCCATCTCCACCTACGGATGCACCACAAGGGTTGGTGATTCTACTAGCTTATCGGAAGAATCCAAATCATCACCTGATGAGGAGGATACCATAAAGATGCCTGTACAGCAACAAACATCAGAGGCTGCTCCTCAGAAAGTTATACTGAATCAGGAGTAAACAAGCCTGATGAGAAGGATGAAATGATTTCTGCTCTACTTCAGAAAATTGCCAAGTTGGAGAAAATGCATAGTAGGAGATCAAATGTCCTACAAGATAGATTGTTGGAGCTGGATGAGAAGGAAAAGGAATTAAAGAAGTGAAAGATTCGTATGAAAAGGAAAGAAAGTTAAAGATGAAGAGATCAAAGTGTTGAAAGTAGCTCTTCATAGTTCAAGAGAAGAAATTAGTGGTCATGTGGACACCTTGAACATTCAAACTATTGCCATGATGGATCAAGAAGAGATAATAGAAGAACAGTCCAGTATCATCTTGACCTTGAAAAAGAAGTAGAAGCTCTCAATAAAAGAGTCTCAGAGTTAGAAATGCTTGTCAAACTAAAGCAGGAGGCAGAGAAAGATAATGATGATGAAGGTGATAAAATGAAAGAAAGAGGAAAAGGGAGGATGACAAAGAATCATCTGAAGACAGTGGTGATGATTCCCCTCCAGCCAAAAGGTTAGATTCACTATGGCTGAAAAAGAGGGAGAACCAAGTGGATCAAAGCACACATCATCTAGCTTGGAGATGATCGTGTACACAAGTCATCCTGAAGAAGTTCACACTGAAGAAAAAGAGTTCAGTGACATGATGGAAGACTTAGATATGTTCTCTGCTGAAGAATATATCATTGATGATGAATTCTGGGACTTTATTGTGAATCAAAGTGCAGATGCTGAGCCTTTTGTTATCATACCTCAATCTCCAGTGCCAATTGATAAGGAGTTGAGTATGCAAATAGTTCCTGCTGTGTCACTTTCTGATGAACAAAAAGAAATGATCAGAAAGCTCTGTGAACAGCAAACACAAGAAGAAGAAAATGCTGCTGCAGCTACTGACATTCCTGAAAAGGAACAATGTGAAGAAACTCCACCAGAAACTGAAATGAATGAACCCTCTTCTGGCCCAAGCATGCAAACCTATGCCAGAAGAAGGAGCTATCTTGCTGCAAAGGCCAAAGGAAAGAGGCCTATGGTGGAAGAAGAACCAGCCAAAAAGAAACAAAAAGATGACCCAAGGAGTCTAGCTGCTATTGTTGGATTCTTGGATGAACATGAACAAGCTGAAGCCTTGTTGAAGAAGAATGCAGAAGTGATTGATCTAGAAGAAGGTGAAATTCCAGGTGGATTCATGGTTGATAAACCAGTGATCAGTAAAATCCCTGTGAATGAAGAACCTTATGTTGCTGAAAAGGTTGAAAAGGCCAAGTCTGATAAGTTGATGAAGAAGGCCTTATTTTTGATTGATCATGGGTATGACCCTGATGAAGTATTTGGGATGACATATGAAGGAATGTTAGCAGAAGAAGAAAAGTTAACCAAGCTGCTAGATCCAACCTTTGAAACTGAGTATGAAAAGCTCAATCTCCCAAAGCTTCTGAGGTCAAGGCGACAAAAACAAAACATGCTACTCCTCCTCAACCTATGTACCCTGATCCCTACAGCATGACAGATAAGGAGATGAAGGATTATCTGTCTGCTCAAGGATTCACTAAAAGAAAATTGGGGAACATGAAAACCAATTCCCTAAGGGCTGCTATCCTTAGGATGATTCTTGAAAAGAAAGACAGGTTGAAGAAGATGGAGGAGGAGATCACAAGAACCGAGCCCAGAACTAGAGTTTCAGCTCAAGAAATGAGCCTCACTCGGGGAGATCATGATTCCCTGGCACCCATTCTACACAGATACCCTGAGTGGTTTGCTGAGCCTTCACAACTAGAACTACATGAAGGACTCACAACTGCAGAAATGATAAAGGGTGTGTCTACTCCCAAAGGAAAAACTGATCAGAAAATCATTGCTTGGAAGTATGACAGTGACTGGAATATGTTTATGGTGAAGAGAGTATCTGGATTAGTCCAATTCTTCACAGAGTACTCAGCTCTGGTGAACTCTCTGGAGATCCATGATCTGAAGGAACTTGCTAATCTGAGACTGATCAATCATGCAGCAATGTTCAGGGGATATGAATTTGAGGACATTCTGAGGATGTTCAAGAGAACTGACAACTTCAAGTCCTTAAAGGCAATATGCATGAGAAAAGATAAATCATTTGTCAATCCCCTTGACAAGAAACAAAGAAAACCAGCAGAAGAAGTGGTATTTCCTGAGCTTAGAGTGAAACCCACTGAATCATTGAAAAGAAAAGTGGTTGCTGGTACTCACACTTCTATACCAATCTCAAATGTGTTTTATGATGAGAAGACTTATGAGATGGTGATTGAAAGGAAGTGGGGAGGAAAAGAAGGATCAGAAATCAGATTGTTCAGTGGATATGAGGTCAGGCTGCTTGATGAGTCATACATCCAATACATATTCACAAGGCACTTCAGGGAGATCAGCAACAAGTTGGGTGAAGCTGATATGCTCTTCTTTTTAAAGTGCATTAAACTCCTGAAGTTGGCCTATGATCGAGTACAAAGAAAGAGAGATCAGAGAATGAGGAAGAAGACTCCCTTGCAGTTTGGGAACATTGTTAAACTGGAGGTAGACGTGGATGGGTATCTCCTAATTCACAGAGATGGTCTGTCAACCGTAGCCATCTGGGAGCCCATCTCACTGAGGAAGATGCCAATTGAGGCATTGCACAATATGAGACATATGAAGATCCATGTTCTGAACAAGGAAAAACTAAGTGAAGCACAAGATTTCTCCAACATGATCAAGTCTCTTGTGGATCCCTCATACACTAATCCTCCTGCTGCACAAGACCCAGCAGAATCTTCACAACCTCATCCACCCTTAAACCCTTGAAGTACATAGGCTGTATAATCCTTAGGGGGAGTATTGTTGGACCCTGAAAGGATCATACATGCCAATTCAAGAGGTGGATGGTTGTTCTGCTGGAAATCTCCCTAAGTCCAAGAAGAAATGCGGATCAAGAAAATACAAGTGTCGGCTATCCGCATTTGTTAATGCGGATGCACAAGAACAAATGCTGACAAGTATTTGTTCATCCGCATTAACTAATGCGGACAACCGACAAATGCAGACAAGACTTTTGTTCATCCGCATTAACAAATGCGGATGTTAAGTAACAAATGCGCTCCGTGTTTGTTCATCCGCATTTGTCAATGCTGATGACCAAACACCAATGCGGAAGAATAGAAGACTAATGCTGATGAAGACTAAGAACAAATGCGTATGAAGACAAACTATTCTGTACAGTTAGGGTAGTTTAGTCATTTTGTACAAGCTGTAAGTCAGCCTATAAATAGATCAGACACCTCGTATGTGAGGTGACTCTTGTCTCTTGAGACTTTAGACTTTGTACCTGAAAATTCCTGACACCTCTTATTCTCTGTCCGAGGTTGTCTTGCATTGTTACTGTAGCTTGCTAAACCCTAGCATTTACTTTGTAACAGTTCTGATAATCAATACAAGTGCATTTATGAGTATTTCAAGTGTTAAATGTTCATTGATTGTTTGATTCCGCCTCTCAATCATTGACTCAATCAACATATTCGATCCTTGTTGATTCACATCAACAGAGAATATCATTCTCAAACCCAGACAGCATTCTCTAGACAAGTGTCCATAGAGATTGCACTTGAAACATCTGACTTTAGACTTGTCAACACCAATCTTTGATGTTTTACTAGCTTCAGCCAGATTCTTGTTTCTCCTTAGGTATTGCTTAGCTCTGTAAGCAATCATAGCCATCTGCCATTGTAGATCCATCTCTTCTACTACATCAGGAGGCAGTTCCTCTAAATCTTGCTGGCAGATGTTTGCTGATGTAAGTGAACTTCCAAGATATGCTTGAAAGCTAGAACTAAAAGCTGCAAAGGCTGCTTTTTGTTCTTCAGAATCCAATATCACAGTTATTGGTTCTGACTGTTTGTTTTGTTGAGAAGGGTTTGCAGTTGCTGTAGTATCTCTTTTCTCAGCAGATCTACCCTTTTCCTTTTGGTTCTTACTTTGAGATGATTTCTTAGTTGGTTTAGAGGCATAGAAACTAACTTCCTCTTCATCATCACTCAAAGTGCAAGAGTTATCACCTTCATTATTTGAGATAAATGCACTTCCTGCATTTTTGGGTTCTTTGAAGTGATAAGGTGAGACATGAGTTCTCACACTCTTGTTTCTTGATTGTTCATCCAGTTCAAGAGCTTCTACCTTTGCAACCAATGTATCCAGACCGGTTGTCTTAAGATCTATTGTGTTCTTGAACATGGACACAGTCTGCTTCCAACTTTCAGGCAAAGTGTGGAGCATTTTCTTGTTGAGTTCCTCAGTGGTATATTTCAACTCCAAGATGTTCATCTCAGTAACAAATTGCATAAATCTATGGAGTTGTTGAGGAATTGATTCACCCTCAATATGATGAAAGGTTTCATATTATGATCTGAGGGTGTCTTTCCTTATGCTTCGGATCTCATCACTCCCTTCACAGAGAGTGTGGAGAATCTTCCACAAGGAATTTGTTGTTTTATAGTTCTCGCACCTGACTAAGATCTCTTCTGGCAAAGCCATACTAAGCAAACTGTATGCTTTAATATTGACTTTGACTTTTTTGACATCATCAGGTGACAAGTCTTTAGTGCTGATAGGCTGATTTTTGTCATTATAATCCGGCCCAAGAGTGGGTGGAATATAAGGACCCTCAGTGATGGACTCCCACAAGTCAGAATCTGTGTAGTTCACATGATTCCTGAACTTGATCTTCCAGGATTTGAAATCAGCTTTGGTTTCCAACTTCGGCGGTTGATAAGAACCTCCACCAAAAGTACTCATGATTAATTCAAAGTTATGAATCAAAACTTGAATGTTAAAATAGACAAATCTATCAAAGACTCAGATCTAGTATTCAATTGTTTTGAATATAGATCTAAATCAAACAAGCAATGAGAGAATGCTTGCTGAACGATAAGTCTCTGATTTAATTGTTTGAAAATCAATTAAACAATTTTAATACTTATAGATCAATTGATCTAAATTAATGAGCACCAAGCTCTGATACTACTTGTGAATCCAAGGATCTCAATTCAGGGATTATCAGTATTAAAGTAAATCAATTCAATGATCGCGGAATTATCATTAATTGACGTTTAATTGTATTTATGATTATCGATGAACACAACCACAGAAACACAGTAAACGCAGACTCAATAATTATTCAAACGTATTTCATTAATTATCATGTAATGATTACAAAAGAATAATTAAAAATGACTATGAACAATGATTTCTGTGAATCGAATAATGTTTGATGTTGATGTGATGGCGGCTAGGGTTGCACGATGATGTAACTCTTGACAGCCGTGATATTGCTTGATTGTGTTCACCCAAAGATGTGAAACCTAGGACTCGTATTTATAGATGGTTGGAGTCAGTTAGGAAACACTGGATCTCTTGGGATTTGATATTGATTGGTTTGACTTGTTTGACTTGATGATATTTGAAATCACACAAGTATGCTGTTCTTCCGTAGGAGTCTGGTAGTCCGCAGAACTTTTTTTCTTCCGTAGATGACTTGGTCTTCCGTAGAAGTGTTGTTCTTCCGTAGGAAATCCTTCTTCCGTAGGAGTCTTCACTTCATGGTCCTTGATCATCCGCAGGAATATTCACTTGGTGATTTGGTCTTGTAAGAAACATATCTACGGATTAACAATAATGTTCATCCGTAGATGTTTCTTACACTTGGTCAATTTCAGGAATCCTTCCAAGTATATTGTTTCTCCCTGTCAACAGTCACAAATCAACACACATATATATGGGTTAACCTATAGATTCAATGCACACACACACACACACACACACACACACACACACACACACATATATATATATATATATATATATATATATATATATATATATATATATTGACTGTTATAAGTATTAATTACAAGACTTGATTCAAGTACTAAGCCTATACAAAATGATCTAGTCCTATACACTCTAGATCCAATAGTCTTAATGCTCATTCACGTTATAAATTGAAAACATAATACCTCAACTTGCTATAAAAAATCTTTAGTACCCAAACCTATTATTATCAACAAATCACAAGGACCACTTATGTAATTAACTAAAATATGTATAAAAAGACTTAATTAAAACTAGTTATATCAATAGATTTATATTAACCTTAGAGATAATTTTTGTTCGGATTTGGAATAGAATAAGAAACTTAAAACCCAAGTTTGGGGTTATAATCAGGATGCTTGGGATCTCATAATGTTCCACCATTATCACAAGTTGCAATCCCTAGCACACCCACACACCTAATCGGTCGCCCCCTCCTCTATCCTTTTCTTTAATCGGGGACGTAAAGGAGAACCGAGACCAAATCCGTATCGACTTTTGGTGGTGATTGCACACCAAAAATACAATTTGGGTTTCGTGGTTTTGGCTTTTGAGCTAGCACGTTTATTCATTATTTTGTTTTGCGGATTACGTCATGTCTCATGATCTACGAGGTATAAGGTAAAAGTTTCTAACTTTGACTGTGGTTTGTTTTGGTTTCATTATTCTCGCAACTGGACTCCTAGTTGTCGTTCTTAATAAGTTCAAGGACATTACGTATATCCGTTTCCGCTGCAAAATTATTTTAATACGCACAAGATACACCAATTTCATCAAAACCACCATTTTCATACTTTGATCAAAGCTCTTTATCTAAACAAGTTTCTAAGTCATTTTAGCCATTTCTCATCAATAACTTGTGATAATATATATATGTTTTTTTCAAAATTACCATTTAGGTCAATATTAGGTCATATCCATTAAAGGACTCCAATACCCAATTCTTGAATGATATCCATACTCATCATCTATGAGTTCTAACAATTTTATACGTCACTTATGATGTTGATGCCACATTACCCAAAATTTCAAGAGATTAGTAAGATTGTTCAAAACTCTCACTAGTGACATCATTGTTGGGTTAATCTTGACGGGTCACGGGTCATAAAGTTGGAGCTTCATATGCGGGTCAAATGGGCCAAATTCAGCAAGAGTTTTATTTTAGTCACATGTGGTAATTATATTCAAGGTTTGAAGAAGTCAAATGGTATTATATGTGGTATTTAAGATTTTCTTATTTGTAGGATGTAGTGGGCGAGTTTGGGATCCCACGTTGCATGAGTCTATGTGCTATATATGTATTTCCATTTTCATAAATGAAGAAGCAGAGTTGATGTGTGAGTTAATTATTTTCTCTTGTACGTGTTTAATTGGGGCTTGATCCAGCAACCATCTCGTCAACTCTTTAATTTAACCGTAATACTTGATTTAGCGTACCCTAATAAGCTCATCATGTGTGATGATAACCTATTAGACTAAAACAAACAACCATCATAAGGTAGTATAGTGGTAATGCGTTTGAATGTTCTCTTAAGATATTCCTTGAATATACATGTTGGACGTTCAGTGTCGTTTAAAAAATATAATAAAACAACCATTGATTTTTTGTATAATATTAAGGATCGTTGATTCTTCTTCAAGTGTTAACACACCTCATTCAAGTTATGATTTTTAACTGAGAACCAAATTAACTTAACTAAACTTATATCCAGATTTTGATGAGTTATCAGTCGCCACATATGGCCCCTTAAGTTTGCATCCGTTGAACTTTGGTCACCAATATATGTATTTACGTTTGTGGCACAAAATTCATCAAGTTTCAATATTTTCGTCCAATTTCATGTTAATCGGAATGGGCATATGTAAGATAACCTATATAGGAAAAATAAAATGTAGATAAAGATATAATATGCAAAGGAAAAAACATGAGATAATTGTTATAATGATAGGTGCATCGAGGATGGAATTCTTATTTTAGTCATGTACGATTTCATCATAACCTATCATTATAACAGAATGAATGCATTAAAGAGATCATTTGAATAATGTTTTGGTATAGTGTGTTTTACTTGTACCCTTGTTTTTGAAATCTCGATGTCTACTTTCAGGTTAGTAAAGATGATTAGGGATGTTGTTGTGAGGTTAGAGAATTTGTAATATGTCTTGTGAAATTTAATTCACTCACGCTTTGACTTACAGTTGTAGTGAATTTTTCTTAGGAGCTATTTGATAGTCTTTAATAGTTATTATGATGTTACCTCTTAATGATTCATAATCTAGTAATGGTTAAAAGATAAGTTTGTATGGTTAAGAGATAATCATTAAAATGTCACATATTAACCATTCAGACTTGTGACTATCTTTTAATCATTAAATGATTATAAACCATTAAAAAACAACTTCTCAATGACTATTAAAATGATACCAAATAACCCTTAGTCATGCATAATTTAGCATTGCAATAAATGAAAAATAACACCCAGTTGAAATGGTTTTACATATGTTTTTAGATAAATGCTTGTAACATAAATTTACTTCTATTTTTTTAAATAAAGGATTTAACACGTCGGTTTGTTTGTTTGTTTTTTTCTGGTATTTGTCTATAGTGATATGTGATCGGCTTGGAGGAACACATGGATCATTAATATGAATGGTTCTGATTGATCCGAAGACCATCTCCAACATTATGATGTAGAAATCAATGGCCCGCATGAAAGAGAGAGGGAGAAGGGAAGACGGGCGTAGAGTATGTGACGAGTAGAAGGCGAGAGTGAAATGGGAAGAGGCTGGATTGGTAGGGAATGTGGGATGTGAAGGAGAGAGGGGCCGCCCGTAGGACGAGGGAAGACAAGCCAATGTGGAGAGACAGCGACACCCGTCCCTCATTTATTAGTGTAAGGTAAATGAATGATCCATATCTCATTCTACAATCTTTAAGACCACTTGTGAGGCATAAGATTGAGAATGTTTGAGATTGATCCTTTTTAATCTTAAAATCAATGAAAATCAAACTGTCTATATGATCTTAAAGTCAATAAAAGTCAAACTTCTAAAGTTTGACAAAAACCCACTGTATGCATACAAGATATCCAAGAGTATATAAGTTGAGGAATGAGTAATTGTAATGGCTTGTGATAAACATAAAATGTCCTGTATGGCCTCATCCCTGTGGAAGCTTTTGTATTTTGGATCAAGGATTGTGGCACAGGAAGCTGTCATCCTCAAAGGTCAGCCAATCATAGAACAAAGTGACAGATTATATATTTATCGTAAGCATTTAAGATGTTACTATTTCAAGTAGTAAACTGTTCAATTCTAGTTATTATGTTTTTGTCCAATTTTTGGGACGAAAATTATCTAAACACAGTTCGGTTTAGGATATATTTGACCTCTTAAATTGGCAAATCGAAAGGTTTATAGCTAAAATTCAAACGGGTCAAAAGTTAGGCCGACTAAATCTCTTAGGATTTGGGACAACAGGCAAGCAACACAAAATAAAAGAAACTTGTGTACCTGATGATTTCACTTGCAGTGATAGTTGATAAAAAAATTGCTGCAAATCAACTTGCCCAGGGTTTACAAAGAATTCAGCAGATATGATTGCTTATTTTGCTTATCCCTTCAAAACAACAACTAACTTACCCTCAAAATCCCATTTTCAAAATGAAGAAACCAGGAAAACCAAGTTTTAACTATATAACTCCGAGCACCTAATCCTTCTAGCAGAGGTTTCGGTTTTAAATCCAACTTATAATGGTTTCTGCCTATAACCCATGAAGACAACTGCCCAGCGCAAGCGGTGCTTTACCTAATTCCATTGGTTCGTAGGTTGTTGGTGAGTTTTCCTATGACAAATTCTCACGTTTATCAAAAGAACTCCTACCCTGATCAATTCAACGTATAAAACAATGCAGCGTGTATATCACCATAACATGAAGCCAGTCCATGAACCACATTCAGAAATGTATAAAAGACAGCAAATAAGTCGATGAAACAGCGAAAAACACAGAATTCTACATGTATTTGATCCTGGAAAATTGAAAGACAATCATCCCTTATAAGTAGCAGTACTTTCTCAAACCTAAAGTTCAATCAATAACATGTATACTCAAGCATATGCAGCCATAAGTAAAACACAAAACTCAACGAACCAGTATCACCCCTTCACCAACTCGAAGGCAAGTAAGCATGAACAGCATATCCAGTCTTCCAATTATCCAAGTACACAACTTTCCTCACCGCCCACACCGAAACAACCATCACCACGATCATAATCACCCTCTGAACAACCGCGTTCTTCACCCTAACCAAAACATGAGTCACAAACGCCAACAACAACCCGACAATCGAGTACAGAAACCCGATCGCAAACCCCTCAGCGCCCAGCTGCATCCCGGACCCCTGGTAGAAGAACACCAGCTTGTTCGGATCGTTCCTATCGGATATAAACATCGGCATTTTACGGATGATGTTATGCATAGTCCCCGAAACGCTAAAGAAGTACACAAACACAGATCCAGAAAGCCAAAACCTCTTATCATGAAACAATGTTTCACCAACTAACAGTTTCTTAATCAAAAACGGTAACGAGATGATAAAAGCAGCAATCAACAACCCTAATTGAGTTTTCGAGAGAATCGGAGGACGATGAATGTGACCTACGGTGAGTTTCGTCTTCGATTGAATAAACGCCGCCATGGAATCCGCTAATCCGGCGAAATCTCCGGCGTCCATAGCGATCGAATCGGGCTTCAACGCCACAGCGTCCGGCGGAAGGAGACGAATATGCGGTAACGCATTGACGCCGAATTGGGCGAAAGTTGCTTGCGATTCACCGAATTCGATATCGCAGAAGAAGAGCTTCGATGCAGATTGCGAGTTTTGGTTGTTGATGGTGAAGGATTTTGATAAAAGGAAGAATTCGGATTTGAGGGATTTGAGGTGGAGTTCTGATTTGTCATGGAGCTGTAGGGCGTCGAAGAAGATGATGAGGTTGAAGGATCGGGGTTTGGTGGTGATGATGCGGCGGAGGAGGTTGTCGGAGAGGTGGATAACGCCGGAGGAGGAGCGGGATTGGATGGATTGGAGGTCGGAGAGTAGATCGGCGTCGGCGGTGGCGGTGGCGGTGGTGGTGGTGGCTCCGGCGAGAAGTGTTGCTGTTAGTAAGATGAATAGGGGTGATATCGGAGAAATCGCCATTGGTGGATCTAGTGAAGTGGTTTAGGGTTTGTTTGAAGATTGATGAAGACGATGACTGGAATTGACTCCGATATTTTTGGTTTGGGGGTGTGAGTCATTGCAGCCAATGAGATACTGCCACGTTATCATTTTTAAGAAAACATTTTTTTTAAACGGGAAAGGTTTCGTTAACACAAACATAAAGATTGGACATATACTAAACTTAGATTATCACTAACCTGATCATTAACGTTTTGAAGGTTTATAATCTTTGTTCATAGAATCTTGAGCGTTTTGATATTTTGATGTGCTCTAAAATTCTTACAATTGTAATTGGTTTGTTTGATAGGCTGAAATTTTAAGTTTCTAACGTTTTGACGGTTTACAATGATTGTATGCGATTTCATGGCAACATTTCTCTTGTTTAATGCAACTAGTGTAGGTCACCAATCAATTTCGCTCTTAACCCAAAGATATTAACGTTAGTGAGTCAGTTATTCTAATTAAATCTGGATATATTACTTGACCTATCAATCATTCTAATTCTCTTCCTTATTAACAAAACTGCAAACAATCCAGATGCAACTCTTAGCTATACCCATTGATTTATGCTTGTTGTGATTTGGATACTTTTTAGATCATTAAAGGCTTGTTTTTCTTCCTTCTCAGCCTCTTCGAGTGGTTCTTGTTTCCATCTCGACTTCCATGTTATATTTTCCCATTCGGAACGTGTCGATTGTTCACACAACATGCTTTCTAAATCTTCAAGTGGGCTTAATAGAGGCATTTGACTAATCAACAAATCGATATAAAATCTTGTTTCCTTGCAATTACCAACTTTGCCTTTTATCAAGTTGTTTAGTTATACCCAATTGTTGGACCAAACCTTCTAGCTTTGCTATATTTCCTCACACATTTGAAAGTCCTAAATTATGAAAGATAAGCCACTTTTTTTAACTATAATTTCACACCGGTTTTCTCTATAAGTTTTGCTCATTCTATCTAAATCTTCATTACCATTTAACAAGTAATGTATTGTATTTATCTCTTTGCCTCCCCACATAAACCTCTTACGAATATTTTTCATCCCTCGGTTATTTTATAGACTATGCATGGAGAACAATATTATAAGAGTAGATCATCTATAATATCAATTATTATTCTTAGAATTTTTATTTGCACATATAATAAACAAGGGAAAGTCTAGAACTCAATGACAATTGGCGCAACTTTTTAAGGGTATATGGCAAGATTTTACATGTGCACGAACGGGTTAGGATTGTTAGGTTTACTATTAATCGGTAAGTCTCAATTAAATACGCTTAGGTGTTAATCATATTGAGTTAAATATTGATGGGTTTTCGGTTGAAGAGTTAATGTATTTTGGGTGGTAGGTTGAATTGTTAAACCAAATAGGACTCGTATATGTGTTGTCTCGTGCCAATTGCTTAATCTAAGATGTAAGATTGAGTGAATGTAAAAGCTAGAAGTTTGCTTTTGTTCATACAACATTCATCAAAGCAGCTTTTCCAAACCCCTCTAAGTCAATATCATGAAATGCAACTCGTGTAAATCGACTGTTATAACTCATCCCTATAAACGACTGACGTAGCTCCATATCCAGGGAACTGGTATGAAGAGTTGTTTTTTTGTTTGATTTTTTTTTTGTTTTTTCTTCGAAAGGGTTTCCGGTTGGAGTTGTGAGATTTCGACACAATTAAAGTCGTGTTGTGTTAGACATAATTAACATCGTGTCGTGTTTCGGTTGACCCATCTAATATTCATTTGCCCGTCTAATGTTCATTTGCATATATAAGAAATTAGTAGGTAAACTCGTGCTACGCAAAGGGATAATGCATTTTCTTACGCTACACTTGGTTATCATTGAGCAATTATATAAATAAAGCATGATTGGTATAGCAGAATTATTGACGCCCTTAAAAATCACAAATGTTGAAATCCAAACAATATTTTTCCTAAAAACACAGTTTTGATTATCACCTAGTTTGATATGATACATGAAACCTGAGTCCATTTTGATCTTTAACTCAAACCAAATAAACAGTTTTTAAAAACGGACAGTTTTGACCATCACCTAGTTTTCATATGTTGTCCGACCAACAGAAGCAGCTTGTTTTACATAACTTAATCTCAAGTTAATTTGTGGTTAATTTGTTCGTTCTATGAAATCTTTAACATGGTGATTCAGTTTGGTTATTATTTGAAGTTTAGGTATCAACAAATTAAGGTCATTTAACGATTGAGCCACAACATTACACCATTCAATTAGTTTTACTAGATCATGTTATAAGTTAACCAAAGTTAAGGTTGGTGGTCATCACAATTGCTTAAATAGATATATAATTGACTAAAACATTCTCTAAAAAATGTTTCATCTTCTGAGCCTCAAGATATGAATATCTAGTGCACGAGGCTCTAGCATGCATGAGATCATGAGATCCAAAGGTGTCGGGCTTTTCAAACTAACAAAAATTCTACCTGAAATTACGAATCAATCGTTTATACACTTTCAAGTTAGGTTTCAAGCCCATCTCCAGCATTTCATCATGCAATTTCATGGCTTTTTTCAACTCCTTCTCGCGACAAAATCCATTGATCATGATCTCAAAACTTTCACTAGTAAGCAAGTTCTTGATTCTCATGTAAACAAAGATTCTTTCTGCTTCTTCAATCCTCAACACCTCCAAAAGTGCAGTTATCAGTGCATTATAAGCTGTTGAATCCATACAGCAATCCTTCTTCTCCATATAATTATGCAAATTAATGGCTAAATCGACTTGCGACCTCTTGCAATAATGCTTGATTAAAAGACCACAACAAGAAGCTTCAAGAAAAATGGATTCTTGCAGAGCCAACTCTGCAAGCTCTTCTGCTTCTTTCCATCTGCGTTTCTTGCATTGAGAGGTTATATATTTTGATAGCGCGGTTGAGCTCGGCTTATACCCTTTTGAGATCAAATCTTTAAGTAAACAATCAACTTCCTTTGATGCATTTTCACTGCAAAGAATGTTGATAAACTCATTATAAAACACTGGGTTGACTGGAACTCCTCTATGTTCAATTATGTGATACATCTCAATAGCTTCTTTTACCCGATTTTCCATAGACAACGCTTTGAGCATACAACCATAAGTCTTGTGTCCTAAACTTCTTTGTACATGACAAGCAGTCTTGAACAGCATCTCTGCTGCATAAGTCTTTCTCATGTCACAAAGCTTCTGAATAACTGGATCGTGTTCGGTTAAAGGTTTTGAAATGTACCCTTTTTCCGCCATACATTCCATTGCGAATTCGATCATCTCATCATTCTTATGTCTACAAGCGACGTTAAGAACTGAAGCAAAAGTGTTAAACCTTGGAGTGAGTTTTCTCTTAGACATTTCATCGAACAGGTGTGATGCAACTTCAAACATCCCCAATTCACTGCAGCAATCGATCACTAGATCATATATCAATGGATCATTTACATCCAAATTGATCAACTTAAGCATTGCATCGATTTTCCCCTGTTTGCTGAAGATTTTCGCAATTATACGCAGTGTAAACGGATCAAACAAAACCCCATGTCGAATCATGACACCATAAAAACACAAACTCAACTTAACTTCATCGTTTCCATACAACGCATTAAGCAATGTTCTACATGAACAAACTGAAAACAGCTCAATCCGATCAGAATAATTAGTCAAATCTCTGATTAGATTATGAAATTCAAAAGCTTGGAAACACAAACCCTTTTCGCAATACCAATCAATAACACAATCGAATACTGTTAAAGATTCTGAACTACAAAAGCTTTTATCTTTTCCACATAATTTGATCAAAGATCGAGCAATTTGATCAGGTGGGTTGTTCTGGAGTAGCAAATTCAAGATGGGTTTTGAAGAATTAACTAAACCCGAACCGATTAACAGATGGGTCAATCTGCATTGAACAGCCACATCTGGTTGAAAAGATGTGTTCTTGGTAGCCCATTTGAAGAAATCTAAGGAGATTTGAGGTGGGATTCGTGTGGTGTTGAGGATTTGGAGGAAGATAGATGGGGTTAATTTGGATTTGAGGTTTAGGGTTTGTAGAATTGAAGGCCAATTGTGCCTTTGTTCAAGAATTGATGATACTTGGGAGACTAATTGTGTGTGGTTGATTTGGGTTCTCCAATTTTGAGTTGTTTTGGTTGTGTTGCAGAGTGATTTGATCAAGAGCTTGGTGTTCTGCATAACGTCTGCAAGATTTTGAGTGTAAACATTTTACATAACCTTAGTTTGTAATGTTGGTGAGGCATAGTTTAATGTTCAGATTTTACTATTTCTACTCGATACAACCTTTAAATGTATTGTTGTTAAGTTTTTTTTCCACTTATGAAAACATATACACTTTCTCTCACAAAGTAGGAAGAAATCATATGAGATGAAGACGAAGATCTAAAGAAATCTGTGCTCTCAAATTAAGAATTGAAGATGAATCTAAAAACGATAGACAGGTGCTCAGGTCATGTTTTTCTTATCGACAATCTTTCCTACTCTTCTCTTGCCTTTGTTCTATTCCCATTAATTCTTTCCCTTTGGGTTAGCATCTTCTGTCGCCAATTACTCGTACTAATGCATCTTTCTTTTGTTATTTGCAGGTGATGAGAGGTTGTCATGTTCATGTTTATCATTGTCTTTGGGTGTATTGCTTCTTCTATATTTTCCTTTGCGTTACTTTGCTCTGGTATATTATTTCTTTTTCATTGCTCGTTCTTTTCTTCTTAGGTTGCATGTTCTTTTCTTCATTTCTTGAAAAGAATTTAGTTTGTATCTGGTGGTTTCTTTCTTCATGTTTTGATTATGTTTTTTATGAAATTTGTAAGTTTATTGATCTTAGTTTTATTTTGATTTTAATAGGTTTCGGTTGAAGTCGGGATTTCATTGGACACTCGTATATTTTCATTTATAACATATGCTTCGGTTTTTTTTTGTTTGCTAGCTATCTTAAGTTGGTGTCAATGATTCATATATTACTAGCATTCAACCAATGGAGTAGAAGTTTGGTATTTTGAATATTTTATGTTACACACATCTACTATGCAAGTATCATTTGCACTATTACGACTGATTATGTTGATGGTATTGTGTTTTTTTAACAACCAGGCTTGTTGTAATGTACAAACTCAAAACTCACGGTAAATTTTTTATTTGAAATTGAGCTTTTAACTCTGTTTAATTCTCCTTTGATTGAGCTAGAAAATGCATATTCAGTTAAAAATGCATATTCAGTTATGAAACTTATACATAATACGGTAACAAGCGGAAGTTTTACTTGTTGAACATGTGATCTTTTTCATAGAGAAAAGTTTGTGGATTTAAAGATCTGTAAGAAAAGAAATACAAAGATGACTACTTAAAATGACGAGACGCATGAAAGGCTGGTTTAAATTTGCTTGACAAACAAAACATTTCGGATCAATAGTCTGAATATCCAAAGACATCGAACCAATGCAAAGAAAGTTATGTGATATAAGGTACAACTTGTAGTATAATCTATTTAAAAATCCTAGAAGTTGGTTATGTGGAAACATTTTTTTCCTGTAGTGGATCCGGTAACCCTATGATGCTTGCTAGTCTCGTAATCTCGTAAGGACTTCAAAGAAAACCTATATGTATCATCACAACAAAGTTATATGTAACACGTGAAGTGATATCTACATAAAAATCTTTTAAGGCGTTAAGAATGTGTAAAGTACTAATAATTAGTACTTCGATGTATGAACGCTAGATCTTTATATGGTCTCAAACTCTAATCGTATGTGATACAATCGACTCATCAAATAATCTAAGGTCCAAGTCTAGTAAAATCAACCATGTGTCCATCAGTGATTCTCTCTTTAAGATTCATATAATCGTTGTTTACAAATATGACTTAAAGATCATTGAGAAACTTTATCGAACTTTTAAAGGAAGAAATTGACACAACTTAATTATTCCTTGACCTATAATTTATGTATATCTATTGTAGAATTGTTTATTAATTTACATCTAGAAGATGTTAGCACATTTCAATAAGAACAATGTTTATCCACTAAACACATCCATGTTGTACGATCGCTATACATATGTAAAAATCCCTACCATTCTCACGTATAGAACGAAGAAGTACACGGTCTAGAAGTATCGTACTTAGATGGATCAGTGCAATAATATTTCTTGTAAATATTACGAGACATGGTATTATATACCTAGTACATGTGCTAATTAGAATGACTCAAATCCAATGCATTGCAAGTGATGCGCTCTTTTCTTTAGCTATATTTTTATCCCCTTGAGTTTTCTTACCAAGGATTTTAACTAGTCAATTTCACCAACCTTTCAAAGAATAAGTTGAACATTGTTAGGAGTAAGGACATGGCGTTGTTACTATGATAAGAACATAAAGTCTCAGCTAGTTAGTTATGATGGTGCATTATAGTTACGAGATCAATATAGAGCTCGATTATGGAGACGCAATAAGTTTGTGACGGTCAAGAGAGGTCTAACTATACTATATTGAAGATAACATGACATGTCACACTCAACTTAGATAATACTTGTTCATATATCTACCATATCATTGTCACAAAAGATTAGACCTCGTAGATTGACAATTGTAAGTTAGATTAAGAGAAAATCTTATACACATGATGTATTCTTTTTCCTTGACTAAATTTTTCCCATTAGTTATTTTTAATTTTAGCAAGAGGACTTAAATGGTCCTATAGTATTGGTTAATATCGATCCTAAAGAACCAAACCAATTGATAGTGTATAATTTTAAAAGTATGAAAATAAATGTTATGAATGCAAACTATTTTATAGCCCGACCTCATGTTTGTTTTATGATTTACATTAGCGATATTAAAAATATTCGCTCTCAAAACCGAATCTGAAATATCCGAAATTTCGGATTTGGATTCGGATAGTGTTTTTGAAGATTTTCGGATATCCAGACATCCAAATTATACGAAATATTTTGTAAAATTTATTAATAATAAATATTAATTAGAAATTTCAGATATTTCGGGTGCTTCATATATTTTATAAAAACTTTGGATATCAAAAAACTCTTCTAATAAAAATATTAGTTTTTTATAAAAATTTAAAAAATACATATTTTTTAGAATTCCGACATCCGTATCCGAATCCAAAATTTCGGATATCCATCAGATATTCTAAATTTCGAATTCAGATTCGTATAGTAAAACCCACTATCCGAAATTTTTGGATATCCGATTTTAAACATCATTTATTTATATATTGTATTATATATATTGTATATGGTGGTTGCTATATGATTTAACACAATCCTTCTCACTTTCTCTCTCGTTTTATCCTACTTCAATACTAATCCTTAGGTTTTGACATAAAATTACCCAATTTGACCAAAGGAAGTTCTTTCTTAATTTTAGACACTAGACAAGGGAATTTAGGTCATTTCTAGAAAGGGGTTCCCCCAACCGATTTAAACAACAAGTATGTGATGTATTTATTGATGGGTTAAAAGGATATTTCTCCCTCTAAAAATATTTAATAGCGTATATACTCAAACAAAAAATTTAAATACATATATCACCTTATAAAACCTCATAATCAACAAATTTACTCATTTTCATTAAAAAAAAGTTTATATAATAACTAATTTGCCCTTATCTTTACTAAAACTTCATGCCACTTTTTTCTTACAAACCTTATAACTGATAAATGAATTAAAGCATATTTCTCCCTTTAAAACTGACATATATACTTATTTGTAAATGTTTATTAAATTTTTAGAAGAGTAATATTGTCATAACAATAAATTGAAGTTTTTACTTGAGTATATATATGCATTTTATGGATATTTACAAGCATTGTTTTCACGACCGGATCGAACCGGCCGGTCCGACTGGATCGGACCGGCCGGTCCGACCGGTTCAACCGGGGATCGGTCCGATAGCCGGTCCGGTCAGGTATGATTTGTTTTTGAGCGGTCGAACCGGCCGGTTCTTCCCGAACAGGTGGTCGGACCGGGAAACCGAACCGGTTCGGACCAGTTTTTGGTATTATTTTTTTTGATTTTTTTGAGTAAAAACGGGGCGTTGAACTATAAATTAGTGTGTTAATTATATAAATATACTTAAGTTTTATATATAACTATAAAATACATATATAAATTACTTATATTTGATTATATATATAACATAATATATAATATACCATATATATATATATAATTATGACGTAATCCGGTTCTTAAATCCGGTCCGACCGGTCCGACCCGCCAAACCAATAAGGCTTTCGTTACGACGTCCTACAAGTATATATATGCAATTGATCCGTTATTGATTCGTTTCTCGTGTATTTCTTCAACCCACAGGAAATCCAACATCTACGATGGTTTGCGACAAGTGTAAGTCTTCGATCTTCATTCATAATCTTTTATTCTTAATCAATCAAAACATTTTCATCTGTTTGCAATGATCTTCGTGTGTTTTTGTTGTATGAAATTCGATTCGGTGGTATGAAATTTCTAGGGTTCATAATGATTTGGGGTTAATTTGTCGGATTGAAACAGGTGAGAAGAAATTGTCGAAAGTAATCGTACCAGATAAGTGGAAGGAAGGAGCAAGCAACACTACTGAAGGCGGTGGCCGTAAGATCAATGAAAACAAGCTTCTTTCCAAGAAGAACAGGTGCGATTTTCCTCCAAGAACGTTGAGTTATTTGTGATCTATTGGGTATTGTTTAAGTATTCAATTTGAAATAAAGATGTGATTTTTGACCTGAGAGTTGCAATCCTGAGACTGTGTGATCTGATAGCATGGTGTTTCTGAATTAGATTATATGAAGCATGCTACCTTTAGTTATCTTTTTTGTTTCAAATTTATATTGTGTTGGTGAACTTTTGAAAGCCTGGTTATGCTGGTGGATTAGTGGACACAGAGGTTTTGTGAAGCAGGCGATTTCATCTTGAAAGGAATCATTATTATTCTAGGATTAGTTTGGCCTTAGGTAATCTATTTTACTTGATACCTCATGGCTTATCTGAAATATAAATTGATATAGTCATCTAGTTCATCCCCATAAGATACCATTACCATCTGCGCTTGAAGTTTATATTCATTGAAAGTAGCCAGCAACACCAAGGATTAGATCATCTTACAATTATGCTAAAGGAAGTAATGGAATATGTATCTAAGCTTCTTATAAAGTGTAAACACATGCATTAGTTTAGTTGGATCCTGTTGCTTGAGGATTGATAGTGTAAATCGATAAAGAGGAGTACTTAACCTTCACTTTTACTTGAGGGAATACAATTGTATTGCGTGTTGAACCTATATACTTTTTTTTCCATAAAATATCAATTACAAAAATGATAATCCTATTTTTTTAGCCAAAGCTATTTTGGTTACGTTTTGGAAGACCCTTAACCCGTTTGATTCATTTTACTAGTTTAATTTATCCATTTGACCTGTTAGAGTTAAGACACGACCAGTTACTAAGGGATCATATTGGCACATATAAGTCATTGTTATGCACACCGAGTAAAATGTGGTTTATCATATATAACATTTTGTGTATTTATTTGTTTGTTTTTATCGTCTTTAGATGGTCACCATTAGGAACAACTAAGTGTATCATCTGCAAGCAGCAAGTACACCAAAATGGCAAGTACTGCCATACATGTGCCTACTCTAAAGGTATATATCACATCCTAAATCAGTAAATCCTAATCTAGATTTACGCATTTGTTTCTCATTTTTCACTATGACACTATCATCTTTAAAATGTAGTGAAATAACAAAAGAATGCTATTAATGATTGTAAATTATGACACTATCATCTTTAAAATGTAGTGAAATAACAAAAGAATGTTATTAATGATTGTAAATGCAGGGGTTTGTGCAATGTGCGGTAAACAAGTTCTCGACACTAAGTACTACAAGCAAAGCAATGTGTAAGTTTAGGCTCCTTGCTGTTTCCTATGAGGGCCGTCTTCTTTCTAGTGACTTTTGTAACCTGTTAAGATTGTAATGTTGACCTACATGTTAACAACAATGTTCCTGTTTATATACTGCTTTATCAGAATGATCTATAACTAATGGATTTGCTTTAATTTTCTGGATTTTAGATACTACAATGAATTAATACGGCACCAAATTATTATTTTTAATTTGTTTTTCTAGTTATGTGTTTCCGTGGTATTGTATGATATATATTATGTTGGATATTGCTATTGTTACCGAGTCGGGGGTCTCTTTGGAAGCGGTCTCTCTATCTCCCAAGATAGAGGAAAGTCTTGCCACCATCTACCCCTCCCAGACCCTGCTATTAAACGGGATACACTGGGTATGTTTGTTTGTTTGTTTGTTTGTTTTTCTAGTTATATTTATATTTTTTTTGCAATTACAATGTAAATCTACTCTGAGAAAGAAACTTCTTGGTTTTAAACCTTATGTTTTCTGAATCCAACTTATATTAATCTCATCAAGGATTATAATAAAATATTAAGTCATTTAAGTGTTATATATAGAAATAATACAATAACCATTTTACTGTAACTTAGCAAGTTTGGACCCATTATGATAGTGGTTGTTAATGGTGCTAGCCCATTTAGACACGCTCTAAGTTTGCAAGTTTTATAAGAGTGAGCCATTTTAACTTATTTGTATAATTTGAGTGGCCCAATTCAACCCAATTAGCAAACCAATATTTACCCAAATGAACCTATTTTTTGAAGAATAGGTCATGATTGCTGGGTCTAATTTTACAATTACACAGACAAAAGCGGATAGACAGATGGTATGACTCCAAACATAACACAAATTATGTACATTAAGAGCATATACCAGTTTCCTGTATACATAATCAGAAAAAGAAACAGAACAAAAAGATATTGCTATGTCCTGAACAATACTTACAATTCAGGAACACCAGCAATTATTTTTAAGATTTTACAATATATAAATTCAAACAATTGGTTATTATACATAAATAAAATAAATAAATAAATAAATAAATAAATAGATTCCAGCAGATAATGAAAGAAGATTACAAGCAACAAGAGCTAATATCACTTAGATACAGCACAAGTTGCAGTCACAATAGAAACCATGTCAGCCATCTAGAAACCATGAATCTTGATGTGTTCTTTCTTCACAATGCCAGCCTGTATAAACTCAGAAATTATAAATATAAAAAATTCAAAATTAAAATTTGGTGAAGAGTGTATACAATCATTACTTGAATGAGGAAGGTAGATACATTCTTCCTTTGATCACCTTGAAGTTGGATAACCTGCATTAAGTATGCAAATGCAGCACATAGCATATAAGTGCAGCTTATAGCGTATAAGTGCAGTGTATAGGCTATAGTGTATAAATACAGCATATAACGAACGGACTTGATCGAGTGTTGTTACCTTGCCAAGTTGAGGGTCTTGAACAACGGTACCATTGCAGCAAAACTCCTTTTTAAGGTCCTTAAGTATCTTATTGTAGCTGAACTCTTTCTTTAACCCTTGGACAGTCGTCAGGCTTTTCCTACCATTGCGTTGTTGTATACGTATATGAACGTATTCCTTTGACCCTGCCGCACTCGAGTTCTCAGCATTTGCCTCAGCAAATGGATCTTACTTGCACACAAATGAAATAAATAAATAATAAACTTAATACTTTGAATACAAAGGTATCACAAAGCTACATAGATGTGCTGGAACTTACCAAAGGCAGTTGGAATTTGGATGTCAATCTCAGACATGAAATATGAGTGCTAGAATTGGAGGCAACAAACAACCAAGCAACCAACCAAATAGGTTTCTTTGTGTTGAACACAGCTGAAACATAAGTTAGAATCACATCACCTTAATTAATCTTGAAAACTAGGAAGATATATGGATCTAAAATTTATATTTCCTTGCCAAAAATCGTAAGCATAGTTATGGTCATGTTCATGTAAACGACAATTAGAGGGCAAACCGCTAATTACAGTTACGATAAACGACAAACCAAACCAACTGACTGGATGGGTTGGGCCGACCAGCTTGCTTTAGCATTTTGGTGGTTCATTTTCTTTGGTCTAAACTGAATTTTCTTTTCTTTTTGTTATAATTGTTAGTTTGTTTAAAAAATTTAATATATATTTCTAGCTAATAGTTACAATTATGCCATGCCTGTTTTGACAAAATCCTAGGTCGAACAACTAATTACAATTTCGAGAAATGACAAACCAAACTAACCGGGTTGGATGAGTCATCTGGTTAGCTGGTTTTAGTAGTTTGGTAATCATTTATGACAGCTTGAACTGATTTTCTTATATTCTTTGTCAAAATTATTAGGTTGAAAATATATTTAGAATGATTAAGTTAATATAATACATACATATTAACATATTCTAAGAAACCAAACTACGAACCGAACTGTTTAAATCTTGAACCTGCCGAATTGCTACAGTTTGTATAGATTGGTCGGTTTTAACAATTCATGAACATCCCCTATGCTGACATAAATTAGGGATCATAAAGACAATGCACCAAAATGTTATGGAAATTTCTGCAATCATGAGGCCATCTAATGAAGGTGAAAGATGTTTCATTATCAATCCAATTTGCAGAATAACAAGATAACAGAAACGTAAAGATCACAAAACAAGATGAAATTTTCAAAACCATCAATCTGATGAATACGAAAATGACGAAACAACAACAGATCACGATTGCAGGAACTAAAGATCAGATGAAAGGATGGGTTACCTGACCGGAAGAAAGAATCTGCGATCGGAGACGATGGAGATGGGTCAATGGATTGAATGGTGATATATGAATGAAAATGTAGATGTAGAAGAAGTGGACGGTTGAGACTCCACCTTTATACACACCTCTATTTTACAACCTTAGGAATTTGTAGTTAGCTTTTTACCACCGTATTCTGCGCTAGCTAGGGGTTCATTTGTAGTTTCCTGTCATGTGCTATTAGTTTTTTTGGATGTGAATTTTGTGTTTAACTAGTTTATTACCCACCCACCACGCGTTGTGACGGCATCCTACGCGACGTGACTATAATTGAACCGACTCGTTTTCCAAACCATATTTACGACGAAACGCAGCGTAATTCGAATATGTACCATTGAATTAAAACGTATTTGACTTTTTTTAAACAAATTTATGTTGAAACGTAAACCGACTCGAAACGTAAACCGACTCGAAACGTAAACCGACTCAAAACGTAAACCAACACGTGCGGTGGCACTGTATGTGGCGTGAAAAATTATGGATTACAATCACCCCCACTCGTTTCCGAACTAAATATACGTCGAAAAGTAGAGTAACTCGGTTTTATAGCATCAAAAGAAAACATATTATATTTGACTAGACGAGTTTTCAAACAAAAATTAATTCAAAACATAGACAAACTCAAAACGTATTATATTTTAGACAACTCATTTATGAACATAATTTACATCAAAATATAGACAAACATTGAAACGTAGATCATCTTAAAACGTATATGAAATAAGCACGGAAACGTTTTATATTATCCGGTTCGTTTCCGAACAAAATTTACATACGTTGACGGACTCAAATCTATACTGACATTTTACAAAGTTTTTAAAAGAGATGAGAGGTGAAATTATGAACATATAAAGTTGAGGGTGGGGGTAAAGACGCCACCGGTCATTACTTTTAAGTATATGTTAAATGTAAATGTTGTTACCAATCAATTGTTATCAGAGTGTATGTGGTGTTGTTAGGCGGGTTTGATAGAAATTCTAGGTTGAACTGTTAAGTAAAGTTTTGAGGAACTACAAATCAATCTCGTTAGGTGTAGTGGTCGGTTGTACCCATCGGTTTTACTAGCATGATGGTTTGACGGTTTGGTTTGATTGTTTGGGGATTTGAATTGATATTTTATTTTTTCACAACGTTACGTTGCATTGAAACTTCAAAATTGGTATTAATGATTCACGATTATATTTAAATACACACAAATATATGAAAAAGTTATTTTACAAACTGGATTTTCCATTCAAAGTATACAAATTTATTACGTAAGAAAAAGTGTTGCGTGGACAATTATAACGTAAGTGGAAGAATTTATCACGTAAAGATGGAATTATCATGCAATGCTATAATTATTATGCAAGAAGTATTCTTTCGTGATAATTTTATATCTGCATGATAATTTACGCAAAAATCCTTGTATAATCGTTTCTACGTAATAATTGCATCTCACTTTGTACGCTTTGTATAAAAAAACATTTTGTATTCTAAACTTTTTATATACACATATGAAACTACTACATATTCTAAAACTGAAAATATATATAAATAGTAAATATGTCAAATGGACCATTTTCAAGTTCCAAACCAGATCAAACCGTAAAACCATCACACTGCTAAAACTAAACCGTGAATTGATCTCAAACTCTAATCATACCAGTGGAAGTTTGTATCTGTTTGAATGGTTATGTCGATTTCAACCGTAGATCCACTCACGATTTTATTAAAAGAAAAGAACTACACAAGAATGAAATTTACAGGTTTACTTCTTCGCTTTTTTTAGTAAATCAACGAAAAATTTACAAACATTTTCTACATCTAAACAGGGGCGGCTCAATTATTTCGGGGGCTCTAGGCGAACTTAAAATAAGAGGGCCCTTTCTAAAATTCACACTATAAATCATCTTCCTTTATCCGGGTTTGGGTAGGGCGACTTAACCATAGTAGAGGGCGAAGTGAAAACCCACAACCTTTTTCAACATGTCATTGTTGGATACAATAAAATTTGAGCATAGATAAACAATGAGTAGATTCACAAAGTTTATAGTTATATAACTCCATCAAGTTTTTAATAAAACTTCATCAAATTTTTAATAAGTCTACCTGTTGCAAATTGAAGTTTTCCACATGATTCTTTAAAGCATCCCAATATTCCTCTTCGTTAGGGGTAAATGTTGTAAATCTGGAAAACTTGTTAACGGAAGTTAACTACTAGATTTGGGGATAAATAGGCAAGCTAGGGTTCTTAGTCTGTATTCTTAATTTCTTTCTTTCAAGATTGTAATCGTTCATATCCATCTTTAATAACTTAATTCAGTGTTCGGAATTGTTTAAGAACTTCATATTAATTTCAATCTTAATTGTTTTCAATTCAATTACAACACGTGGTATCAGAGCCATGGTTCGGCTCAATCAATCGAAGAGATCAATTTGACTGATCAAGAATTGGAAAGGCAGGATGGTGTCGATGAAGTTCGATTTGGAGAAGTTTGATGGTAGAAATAATTTCGGGCTATGGAGGTTGAGGATGAGAGCATTACTAGTTCATCAAGGGGTTGTTGATGCAATGAAATGGGGTAATACAGTGATTCCAGCTGAAGCCACAGAGAAAGAAAAGAACGAAGCTAAAAGTAAACACAAGGATATGTTAGAGAAAGCCCATAGTGCTATCATATTGAGTCTTGGTGATCGAGTTCTGCGAGAGGTGTCTAAGGAGACTATTGCTGCAGGTGTATGGTCAAAACTTGAGTCATTGTATATGACTAAGTCATTAGCCAATCGACTTTATCTCAAGAAAAGACTCTAGACATTTCGTATAGGGTATGGTAGGTCATTAGAAGATCACACTGATGAGTTTAATAAACTCATTCTTGATCTTGAAAATACTAAAGTAAAAGTGGAAGATGAGGATCAAGCTATTCTGTTCTTGACTTCCTTGCCTCATAGTTATGAACACTTTATGGAAACACTCATGTATAGGAGAGACACTCTTTTAATGGAAGAGATGTTAGCTGCAGTTAAATCCAAAAAATTGAAAAGAATATCTGATTTTAAGGAAGAAGGTGAAGATGGGCTGTTTGTCAAAGGGATGGCTGAGGCAGTAAGAATAAGAACTAAACACCAAGAACAGAAGTCAAGATTCAAATGGAGAAACAAGAATAGAAGTACAACAAGATCAAAGTGAAGATTCAAGAAGAAATATTTTGTCTGCAATTCAGAAAAACATCTCAAGAAACAATGCCCAGAATGGAAAAAGAGGAAAGGTGAATCCAACCATAATAAGAGTTATTCTCAAAAGGATGATTCCTCAGAAGACTATGATAGTGCATATGTTATGTCACTAATGACCATGTACTAAAAGAATGGATTCTAGATTTAGAGTGTTCCTTCCATATGACTCCTATTAAGTCATCTGTAAGAAATTTAAATCTGCTGATCTAGGTGAAGTTAAGCTAGGTGATAATCGAACATGTAAGATTATTAGGAGTGGCAAGTTACATTCAGGCTAGATAATGGATCTGAAGTGGAGATCCATGATGTTAGGTATTCCAAGTCTTAAGAGAAATCTATTGTCTTTAGGAATGTTTGAGATAAGTAGGCATCATGTAAGCTTGAAAGGCGGTAAAGCTAAAATCATCAAGGGGTCACTAGTGATGCTAACATGAACTAGACAAAGTAACAATGCATATATGTTAGATGGGAAGGTATTAACTGATGAGATATCAGTAGTTCAATCTAACATTGATAAGTCCATCCTATGGCATAGAAGATTTGGTCACCTAAGTAGCCAAGGATTGGATGAATTAAGAAAACAAGATGTGATTGATGAATTTAGTGTTAATGATGTGGGTTTTTATGAAATTTGTGCAATGGGGAAGAAAAGTAAAATGAGATTTAGTAAGGGTAAACACACCATAAAAGGAATTCTGGATTATATGCATTCAGATTTGTGGGGCCTTGCTAAGGTAGATACATTGGGGGGGGGAGGTACTTTATGTCTATTATTGATAACTTTTCAAGAAGGGTATGGGTATATGTTCTTAAGCATAAGAATGAAGCTTATTAAAAGTTTATGATATGGAAGAAACTGGTAGAGACCCAATTAGAAAGAAAGGTCAAAAGCTAAGAATTGACAATGGATTAAAGTTCTGTAATAAAGATTTTGATCAATTCTGTAAGGAGCAGGGCATTGCTAGGCACTTAACTATCCCTGGAACGCCTTATTAAAATGGTTTAGATAGGAGAATGAATAGAACCCTTTTGGAGAGAGTGAGGTGCATGAGGTTGCACTCTGGATTACCCAGGGAGAGTTGGTGTAACATCCGGTTTCTAAATCCGGACTTGTAATTATATTATAGTTATGATTAATTAACTAAGTTGAGTTTGTTTGATTGTTTTGATGTCTAGTCGCATGACTTGCATACGAATGAACTTCAGTCGCACTCCTTATGTGCGATTGAGACTCAGTCGTACGAATAGTAGGTGCATGAGCTTCAGTCGCATGATTCAGTCGTACGAGTGGTTCAGTCGTGCGATTGGAAGTGAGGCGGTTAAGTTGTAAGAATGGATAAGTAAGGCGGTGCATAGGGTTAAAGGCAGATTCTTATCAGCATTATCTTCAATCTCTTTTTCCCTTCACACACCCAAACACCCATGTTCTTGCCAATCGACTAGGCTAAACTCCGTTTTGGTAAGTTTGAACATCACGGATCAATCCGGAGATGTTATAAGCTGTGTAAATGGTTGAATTTGATCCAACAACATGTTTTAAATCATTGAATTGGTCTGGTTTATTTCTAAATTAAAATCCGGGAATTCGGATCCAAGTTTTTGTGAAGTTTTGATGAAATAATGGTCCGAAACCATTGTAAATGATGTGTACAGGATCTGTTTTGAATATGATATGATTTGGATGGTTAAAACTCAAATTTTGAGTGAGTTTGGATAAAAAACGTCAAGAACACAGTTGCTGATCCGTTTCAGACGAATGGGCTCAATCGCATGCCTCAGTCGTACGAATGAGAGTCTAGTCATACGACTGAGTGCGAATGGAGGTTCAGTCGTGCGATTGGAACCCAGTCGCCTGGTTAGAAGGCATAATGAAGACGAGTGAACACTGGATACGAATGAGAATTCAATCGTGCGAATGGATGGTTAGTCGTACGACTGAAGGTTCAGTCGCATGGTTCATCCGCATAGGTCCAGTCGCATGAGTGCTCATTCGCATAAGTGTTCAATCGCATGAGGGCTCTGTTTGAGAATAAGTTACTGAATCAAGGTTTATTACTTAGATATACCTTGATTAGAGGAAGGACTAGTTACCTTGTGTACGTGGATTGTGTAGACTGTGGTGAGGAAGTTGATAAGGTGAGTTCTAAGCCCTTTTCAAATGTTTGGTTTTAACATTCGGGCTAGCACACATACAATGATAAATGAATTGAATGTTTAGTACCAGAATTGTGATAGTGATGTTGTTATGTTTCTAACAGTTTGTAAAGCTGTTAGGGGGAAAGTGGGGGTAATAAATGATTACATGAACATTGTTAATCATTACGCGATAGTAATGATTGCAGTGGGTCAGGTAGAGTGTAAAAGATGGTCATCTGAACATTGTTAATCATTACGTGATGGTAATGATTCCAGTGGGTCAGATGGGATGTAATGATTAATGAAAATATGTTAAAACTGGTGCTAAAAGAAAGAATGTGTGGGGTGTAAATGAATGTGATAATATTGGCAATAAGTAAAAGAAATGTTTTTGAAATGGTAATGTGATGTAAATCTCAACAGGCCAGTTAGGGTAAGATGCCTGGGTGTGAAACTATACAGTTTGATAGGAGTGATGACGATCACTCAGCTTTGTGAACATCTTGTGGTGACGACCCTAGATGATTAATTGGCATCCTACTGGATGAGAGATAGAAACTGGTAATTGCTAGATGTGGGCAACCGACGTTTCTGGGTATAGTAACTGGTAGTTGCTAGATGTGGGCAACCGACGTTACTAGGTATGGGAAACTGGTAGTTGCTAGATGTGGGCAACCGATGTTTCTGGGTATAGTAACTGGTAGTTGCTAGATGTGGGCAACCGACGTTACTAGGTATGGGAAACTGGTAGTTGCTAGATGTGGGCAATCGACGTTTCTGGGTATAGTAACTAGTAGTTGCTAGATGTGGGCAATCGACGTTACTAGGTATGGGAAACTGGTAGTTGCTAGATGTGGGCAACCGACGTTTCTGGGTATAGTAACTGGTAGTTGCTAGATGTGGGCAACCGACGTTACTAGGTATGGGTAACTGGTAGTTGCTAGATGTGGGCAACTGACGTTCGGTGGGACAGGTCCAGTGGGACAGAGTAATGATAAAAGTTGAAATTATAATATTGCCAATATAAATATAACTTTTGTATGTGTAAAGATGTTGTTAATGTTTTAAGGAAAATTAGAACTCACCAGTTTATCTGATGTTTTAAGTATGTTGTGTGTGCTAGGTAAGGAGGGATCCTCTAATAATAGAGGAAAGCAAGTATGAGCTGAACAAGGACGCTATCCCGGAGTAGTTGCTGGCATAGGATATAGGGCAATGTATAATTAAATACAATTATATGTAAAATGTTTTAAAAGTTGGGTTAATATATAATATTGTTTAAAGTCTTCCGCTGTAAGTAGAAAGCTCTGATTCGCGTTTAAAATATTAATCCAACAGTGTGACGTGCCTCCGGTGCCCTCCCGGGTTTAGGGCGTCAAAGGTTGGTATCAGAGCAGTAGTTAAAGGGATCTAGTGTCATAATAACTAGACTTTAACTAGAAAATAGATATGCCAGCAGGGATAGCTAGATAGAATAGTTTATTAAAACAAGAAAAGGTGATGGGACTATCATGAGAAGGAATAACGAGAATAGTAAAAGTAAAGTAAACAATTAATAGTACTTGGCCAACATTATTAATAATTTACTTTACTTATAGTATTCTGGTTATATACTTACATGCGAGTACCAAATAATCCTGATCTCATTTTAATAGGTTATGGCTGAGAGGGAAAGTGAAAGAATGTAAGGTGGAACCTCGGAAGAAAATGTTGATGAGAGCATAAAGGTGCTCAGTATGACGAGACAGCAATTCCGTGATGCAATTGCTGAGGAGGTTCGTAAAGCCTTGAATGTAGCTAGACCTGATGAAAGTAGGAATGTTGATAAAGCTGAGGGGTCTAGCGAGAGAAAGGGAGTTACATATAGTCAGTTTAAAGAGTGTAATCCTTCACGATTTTCTGGGGCTATGGATGTGGTAGCCACTTATAAATGACTTCGTGAAATGGAGGTCGTGATTAAGTTGAGTGAGTGTAGGGAGGACCAGAAAGTAAAGTTTGTAGCCCACTCGTTTGTAGGTGAGGCTCTGTATTGGTGGGATACAATTATCCAAACGTTAGGTGAGGAGGCTACTGACAAAACGTTATGGCCTGAATTTAGAAAGTTAGTATCGGATAAGTTTTGTTCGAAGGGTGAGATGGATCGAATAGAGATGAGTTTCCTGCAGTTTCAGGCAGGTAATATGTCCCATAGGGAATACACGTCTAAGTTTGAAGAGATGGCGCGGTTGGTGCCTCATTTGGTGGTTCCTGAAGAAAAGAAAATCTTGAGGTACACTCAGGGGTTGCCTCAGGAGGTTAGAAAGTTGGTTAGATCATCTGCTCAGAGTAGTTATCAGTTAACGGTAAACTTAGCGGCAGATATGTATCAAGAAGTTTATGGTAGTAATGTTGCTCCTGATGGGAGTAAAAGGAGGCGTGAAGAACCTGTAGTGCAAAGAAGATTTGAGAATCTAAGTTTTCAGAAGAAGGGTAAGTTTGGAAGGGGTCAATTCCAAAAGAATGTCGGAAATGAGCTGCCACGTTGCGGGAAATATGGCAGGCTACATAAGGGTGAATGCATGATTGGTAATAGAATTTGTTTTAAATGTGGAAGGTTAGGACATTATGCAACTGAATGTAATGAAAGCCCTCGTAGATGTTATGAGTGTGGAGAAACGGGGCATATTCGGAGTGAATGTCCAAGATTAGCTGTTAGAAAACCTGAGCCGGCTAGATCGATGAAAGGGTCAGGAGAAGGGTCGAGTGTGGCGAAAGGGCGAGCTTATTCTATGTCAGCTAGTGAGGCTAAAGCTTTACCAGATGTAGTTTCAGGTACGTTTATAGTGAATGGAATTCCAGCTAATGTGTTATTTGATTCTGGTGCGAGTGTTATCTATTGATTTTTGCCCTATGCTTGCATGTGAAGTTCGACCATTAGAGGTAGCTTTCGTAGTTGAAACTGCTAATGATAGATCTGTGATGATTAGTAGTATGATTGATGGTTGTTATATTAAATTAGAAGGATATAGGTTGCCTGTTAAACTATATCCAATGGTATTAGGAGGGTTTGATGTAGTTTTAGGTATGGATTGGTTGGCAAACCATGAAGCCCATATTGTGTGTATTGAGAAGTTAATTCAATTAAGGGCACCGGATGGGAAAACGATTAATATATATGGTGATAGAGAGGAGTCAACTGTGAAAATAATATCTATGATGAAAGCTGATAAGTTAATGAGCCACGGGTGTGCATCTTATTTAATATATGTAATTGATTCCCAAAAGTCTATGAGAAAGATAGAGGACATCCCTGTGGTTAGAGATTTTGTAGATGTGTTTCCAGAGGAATTACCGGGTATTCCTCCAGATCGTGAAGTTGAGTTTAGAATTGATTTGGTTCCGGGTGCTAAGCCAGTTGCCAAGTCACCTTATAGATTAGCTCCATCGGAATTGAAGGAATTAATGAAGCAGACTGAAGATTTGTTAGAAAAAGGTTTTATTAGACCCAGTTCTTCCCCGTGGGGTGCTCCAGTATTGTTTGTGAAGAAGAAAGACGGGAGTATGCATATGTGTATCGACTACAGAGAATTAAACAAGTTAACGATAAAGAACAAGTATCCACTCCCGCGAATAGATGATTTGTTTGATCAGCTACAGGGAGCCAGTTGGTTTTCTAAAATAGATCTCCGATCTGGTTACCATCAGCTGAAAGTTAAGGAGGAAGATATACCTAAAATGGCGTTTCGTACCCGTTACGGTCACTATGAATTTTTGGTTGTGTCTTTTGGGTTAACAAATGCACCTGCTGCTTTCATGGATTTGATGAATAGAGTGTGTAAGCCAATGTTAGATAGATCAGTAATTGTGTTTATAGATGATATACTGATCTACTCGAAGAATGAGGGAGATCATGCCTGTCATCTTCGGGAAGTGTTGGAAAGATTAAGAAAAGAAAGACTTTATGCAAAGTTTTCTAAGTGTGAGTTTTGGTTACGAGAAGTACAGTTTTTAGGACATGTAATCAATGCAGAAGGCATTTTAGTAGACCTTACTAAGATTGAAACAGTAGTAAAGTGGAGTCCTCCAAAGACGCCATCTGAAGTTCGCAGTTTCTTGGGTCTGGCTGGTTATTATAGAAGGTTTATTCAGGATTTTGCCAAAATCGCATCCCCGTTAACAAAACTGACGAGGAAGAATGAAGAATACGTTTGGGGACCAGAACAAGAAAATGCATTTCAAGAACTGAAGCAGAAATTAACCCAATCACCAGTGTTGGCGTTGCCAGATGGAAATGAAGATTTGGTAATTTATTCAGATGCTTCGTATCAAGGTTTAGGCTGTGTATTGATGCAGAGGGGACGAGTGATAGCTTATGCTTCCAGACAGTTGAAAGAACATGAAAAGAATTATCCGACACATGATTTAGAACTGGCAGCAGTGGTATTTGCCTTGAAGATATGGAGACATTACTTATATGGGACGAAATGTACAATTTACACGGATCATAAGAGTTTGAAATATTTCTTTGATCAGAAGGAATTGAACATGCGCCAGCGGAGATGGTTAGAGTTAGTTAAAGATTATGATTGTGAAATACTTTACCATCCGGGCAAAGCAAATGTGGTAGCTGACGCGTTAAGTTGAAAGAATGAACACCCTTCGATCCGAGTTAAGTCATATAAGTTAGTAATAACCCCAGATTTTATGCACCAGTTACGAGAAGCTCAATTAGAAGCATTAAAAGAAGCGAACGTGAAGCGAGAACGAATGAAGGGTCAAACGAAAGATTTAGAAGAAAATAGTTTTGGGATCAAGATAAAATGTGATCGTATATGGGTTCCAAGTAAGATGAGGGATTTGGTGTTAGATGAAGCTCATAAATCCAGATATTCTATACATCCTGGTGCTACTAAGATGTACAAAGATTTAAAACAAGAATATTGGTGGCCCGGTATGAAGTTCAATGTGATGCAGTACGTAAATAGGTGTTTGACGTGTCTTCAGGTCAAAGCTGAGCATCAGAAACCATATGGTAAGCTTCAACCCTTAGAGATCCCAAAATGGAAGTGGGAAGAGTTGACAATGGATTTTATAACTAAGCTTCCACGTACAGCTAAAGGTTATGATACCATTTGGGTCATAATGGATAGATTGACACGTAGCGAGCATTTCTTACCAATCAAGGAGACGTATAACTCCGAGAAGTTAGCAGACTTGTTTATTCGAGAAATTATTGCTCGTCATGGGGTACCAGTATCTATTGTGTCAGATAGAGATACGCGTTTTACTTCGAGGTTTTGGAGAAAGTTTCATGAAGATATGGGTACTCGTTTATTACACAGCACATCCTTCCACCCAGAAACTGATGGGTTGACTGAAAGGACTATCCAAACAGTTGAAGACATGTTACGAGCATGTGTTATAGATTTCGGGGGTAGCTGGGATAGTCATTTGCCATTAGTTGAATTCTCCTACAATAACAGTTATCATTCTACGATTGGGAGAGCCCCTTATGAGATGTTATATGGCAGAAAGTGCAGGAGTCTGATATGCTGGGGAGAAGTTAGGCAGAAAGAGTTGGGCAGTTTGGAAATTGTACATGCTACGAATGAGAAACTGGATCAGATCAAAGCTCGGTTTAAAGCGGCTCAGGATAGACAAAAGTCTTATGAGGATAAAAGGCGAAGGCATATAGAGTTTGAAGTAGGAGATAGAGTTATGTTGAAAGTATCTCCTTGTAAGGGAATTATCAGATTCAGAAAGAAAGGAAAGTTAAGTCCTCGTTTTATAGGACCGTTTAAAATTATAGAACGGATTGGGGAAGTGGCCTATAAACTAGAATTACCCGATCAGTTGCAAAGAATTCACCTAACCTTTCATGTATCACAATTGCGTAAGTATTTGGCCAATGAGAATGCTCATGTACCTTTAGATGATATAGAGGTGGATGATAAGTTGAACTATGTTGAGAAACCTACTGCTATAGTAGACAGAAAGGTGAAAAGGCTGAGGAATAAAACTATTGAGTTAGTTAAAGTGCAGTGGTCGAATAGAAAGGAATCTGATTTCACTTGGGAATCAGGAGATGAGATGAAGAGAGATTATTCCCAGTTGTTTGAATAGTTGGTTTCAGGGACGAAACCTATTTGAGGGGGGAGAGTTGTAACATCCGGTTTCTAAATCCGGACTTGTAATTATATTATAGTTATGATTAATTAACTAAGTTGAGTTTGTTTGATTGTTTTGGTGTCTAGTCGCATGACTTGCAACGAATGAACTTCAGTCGCACTCCTTATGTGCGATTGAGACTCAGTCGTACGAATAGTAGGCGCATGAGCTTCAGTCGCACGATTAAGTCGTACGAGTGGTTCAGTCGTGCTATTGGAAGTGAGGCGGTTAAGTTGTAAGAATGGATAAGTAAGCCGGTGCATAGGGTTAAAGCAGATTCTTATCTGCATTATCTTCAATCTCTTATACCCTTCACACACCCAAACACCCCTGTTCTTGCCAATCGACTAGGCTAAACTCCATTTTGGTAAGTTTGAACATCACGGATCAATCCGGAGATGTTATAAGCTGTGTAAATGGTTGAATTTGATCTAACAACATGTTTTAAATCATTGAATTGGTCTGGTTCATTTCTAAATTAAAATCCAGGAATTCAGATCCAAGTTTTTGTGAAGTTTTGATGAAATAATGGTTCGAAACCATTGTAAACGATGTGTACATGATCTGTTTTGAATGTGATATGATTTGGATGGTTAAAACTCAAATTTTGAGTGAGTTTGGATCAAAACGTCAAGAACATAGCTGCTGATCCGTTTCAGACAAATGGGCTCAATCGCATGCCTCAGTCGTACGAATGAGAGTCTAGTCGTATGACTGAGTGCGAATGGAGGTTCAGTCGTGCGATTAGAACCCAGTCGCCTGGTTAGAGGGCCGAATAAAGATGATGAACACTGGATACGAATGAGAATTCAATCGTGCGAATGGATGGTTAGTCGTACGCCTGAAGGTTCAGTCGCATGGTTCATCCACATAGGTCCAGTCGCATGGTTCATCCGCATAGGTCCAGTCGCATGAGTGCTCATTCGCATAAGTGTTCAATCGCATGAGGGCTCTGTTGAGAATAAGTTACTGAATCAAGGTTTATTGCTTAGATATACCTTGATTAGAGGAAGGACTAGTTACCTTGTGTACGTGGATTGTGTAGACTGTGGTGAGGAAGTTGATAAGGTGAGTTCTAAGCCCTTTTCAAATGTTTGGTTTTAACATTCGGGCTAGCACACATACAATGATAAATGAATTGAATGTTTTAGTACCAGAATTGTGATAGTGATGTTGTTATGTTTCTAACAGTTTGTAAAGCTGTTAGGGGAAAGTGGGGGTAATAAATGATTACATGAACATTGTTAATCTTTACACGATAGTAATGATTGCAGTGGGTCAGGTAGAGTGTAAAAGATGGTCATCTGAACATTGTTAATCATTACGTGATGGTAATGATTCCAGTGGGTCAGATGGGATGTAATGATTAATGAAAATATGTTAAAACTGGTGCTAAAAGAAAGAATGTGTGGGGTGTAAGTGAATGTGATAATATTGGCAATAAGTAAAAGAAATGTTTTTGAAATGGTAATGTGATGTAAATCTCAACAGGCCAGTTAGGGTAAGATGCCTGGGTGTTAAACTGCACAGTTTGATAGGAGTGATGACGATCACTCAGCTTTGTGAACATCTTGTGGTGACGACCCTAGATGATTAATTGGCATCCTACTGGATGAGAGATAGAAACTGATAGTTGCTAGATGTGGGCAACCGACGTTTCTGGGTATAGTAACTGGTAGTTGCTAGATGTGGGCAACCGACGTTACTAGGTATGGGAAACTTGTAGTTGCTAGATGTGGGCAACCGACGTTTCTGGGTATAGTAACTGTAGTTGCTAGATGTGGGCAACCGACGTTACTAGGTATGGGAAACTGGTAGTTGCTAGATGTGGGCAACCGACGTTTCTGGGTATAGTAACTGGTAGTTGCTAGATGTGGGCAACCGACGTTACTAGGTATGGGAAACTGGTAGTTGCTAGATGTGGGCAACCGACGTTTCTGGGTATAGTAACTGGTAGTTGCTAGATGTGGGCAACCGACGTACTAGGTATGGGTAACTGGTAGTTGCTAGATGGGCAACTAACGTTCGGTGGGACAGGTCCAGTGGGACAGAGTAATGATAAAAGTTGAAATTATAATATTGCCAATATAAATATAACTTTTGTGTGTGTAAAGATGTTGTTAATGTTTTAATGAAAATTAGAACTCACCAGTTTATCTGATGTTTTGAGTATGTTGTGTGTGCTAGGTAAGGAGTGATCCTCTAATAATAGAGGAAAGCAAGTATGAGCTAAACAAGGACGCTATCCCGGAGTAGTTGCTGGCATAGGAAATAGGGCAATGTATAATTAAATACAATTATATGTAAAATGTTTTAAAAGTTGGGTTAATATATAATATTGTTTAAAGTCTTCCGCTGTAAGTAGAAAGCTCTGATTCGCGTTTAAAATATTAATCCAACAGTGTGACGTGCCTCCGGTGCCCTCTCGGGTTTAGGGCGTCACAGTTGGTAAGCACTGCTGCTTATTTGATAAACAGGTCACCCTTAAGAGAATTGAATATGAAAACCCCAATAGAGGTATGGTCAAGCTATAAACCATAATGCAGTGGTTTGAGGGTAGTTAGGTCTGTGGCTTATGCATATGTTAGTCAAGATAAACTAAGTCCAAGAGCTCAGAAGTGTATCATGCTTGGGTATCCTAAGGGTGTGAAGGGATATAGGCTATAGAAATTAGAATATGATGGTTTTAAAATCATTGTAAGTAGAAATGTTGAGTTTGAAGAGAGCCTTTTTATAAAGATATAATTGGTGCTGAGAAAAGAAATACTGCTCAGTAGAGATCAAGTCAGGAGATGTTCATATTGAGGTGGAGCATTCAGAAGGCATTGCTGAGAGAGAAGTTCAACATAAGACAAGGGAAGAAGATGAGTCTAATATGCCAGGATCATCTTCTAGTCATGAGTATAGTGTTGCTAAAGATAGAGCCAAGAGAACCATAGTCAAGCCCTTTAGGTACATAGATAAAACTAATTTGTATTTTGTGGCTTTCAATGTTGCTGAACATGAAAGTATTTTTGAACCTCTGCATTACAATAAAGCTATTAGTTCAGAACATAGATTGCTATGGCAAAAGGCTATGGAAGAAGAGATGGCTTCATTAAGAAAGAACAAAACATGGGTACTAGTGGATAGACCTGTTAATCAGAAAGTGTTGTCTTGTAAGTGGTTATACAAGATTAAAGATAGACTACCTGGAAGTGATAAGCCCTGGTTCAAGGCTAGACTAGTGGCAAAGGGTTTACACAGGTAGCAGGTGTATATTACACATACATCTTCTCACCTGTGGTAAGCACACATCTATTAGAATCATTTTGTCTATAACAACTGCATTAGATTTAGAGCTTGAGCAATTAGATGTTAAGACAGCCTTTCTAAATGGCTATTTGGCTGAGAAGATTTTATGGCACAACCAATGGGATTTGTTAAAGGTGGAAATAAAGACAAAGTTTGTTTCTTGAAAAGTTCTTTGTAGGGCTCAAGCAAGCCCCAAGGCAATGGTAAAAAGGTTTGATGATTTCATTGTTAGTCATGGATTTATAAGGAGTTCTTTGACAGTTGTGTCTATCATAAGGAGTGTTGCAGTGGAGATTTCTTATACTTGTTATTATGTTGATAATATGCTATTAGCATGTAAGAGCAAACATGAGATAGAAGGAGTCAAAAGGTTGTTAATGAGAGAGTTTGATATGAAGGAATTGGGTGAAGCTAAGAAGATACTTGGCATGGAAATTAGAAGGTGTAGAAGTCAGAAACTAATATGGCTATGCCAGACTTCTTATGTGAATAAGATCTTGAAAACCTTTGCTATGGAAAGTTGTAAAACCAGTAAACTCTCCTTTAGCTGCTCATTTCAAGCTATCATCACAGAATTCACCTCAGTGTGAGGATGAAGAAAGATATATGTCAAAGGTTCCCTATGAAAATTGTATAGGCAGTCTTTTGTACTTGATGGTTTGTACAAGGCCAGACTTAGCTTATGCTGCTAGTATAGTTAGTAGGTATGTTGTAGCACCTGGAAAAGGTATGTTGTAGCAGTCAAGTGGATTATGAGGTATCTGATGGGTACTAAGGATCTTGGGTTAGTGTTTGGGAAGACTACCTAGGATTTAACCAGATCAATTAAAGGATATGCAAATTCAGATTATGCTAAGGATCCAGATAACTGCAGGTCTATGACTGGTTATTTGTTTAAGGTGCTAGATAGTGTTGTTAGCTGGAAAAAAAGCTGTAGTTTTTTGTGGCACTCTTAACAACTGAGGTTGAGTACATAGCTTTAGGAGAGGCTGAGAAGGAAGCACTATGGTTAAAAAGGAATTATTGCAGAATTAGGCATAAGTATTTATAGTGTTGTGGTTATATGTGATAATCAGGGAGCTTTATTGTTAACTAGACCTGGCAATGCTAACCCATTTGCTTTTAATTGGGTAGATTTGGGCTTTAATAATAAAGGTATGGGTTAAGATGGGTTAGTTATTATTTTTAAGGGGGTTAGGGTGGGTAATTATAAAACTTAGGAGAAAAGAAATGGGTTAAGATGGGTCGTGCTAGATACCCTCAACGGGTCAAGATGGGTCACTATTACGTTTGGCTTTGAACCCTTCCCCACATGTTCACTCGTCCTATCAAATATCCAGATCCCATTCAAAAAACATCATTAATGATTAATCCTCCATTTTGATTCAATACTTCACGTATTACCATTTTATTTTTTATCATTAATCATTATTTAATGTTGTTTTCCTTAAAATTCAACCCATAATTATCATCTATATGAATGTAATTGCAACATCTCGTATTTTTGTTAATTGAAAGTTATCATCGTTTATTCTTGTAAGGGCCATTGTTGTCATTAATGTAACCATGAGGGTTATTCGTGATTGTTCCTTTTAATTTTACTTTAAATCATTAGTTTAAAGGATTAGTAATTAAGTTTATTAAAATAAGCATAATAATTGACAGGATCTCAGCCTCTAGTTTGATCAATTAGGTTGTATTCGCAGCGGATTTAGCAAGAGAATTAGCAATTACAGCAAGAACATAAAGGATTTTGCATGTAACAATACAAATATATAGAGAGAGAATAATTCTGCCAAAAAAGTATTTTCTATTGCTCACACGTTTCGGCCAGGATTACAATTAGGTCATCTACCTTTTATAGGCAGAAATGACGTATGCTGATGTCACTTGACAGTGACATCAAACGGTTATAATAAACTACTGATAGAACACTAAGCTACTGAAGATGTCAAACAGCTGACATCTTCTTACAAAATGCTAAGTTGTTCTAACTTATTACAAACTACTGAAAGGAAAAGAAACTACTGAAAGGTACAACGACTGAAGAATAAACTCTTCAGTCGTTTACAACTACTGAACTATAACAGCTGAAGAACAAACTCTTCAGCTGTTGTACAAACTACTGAAAAGGAAAAATACAACTACTGAAAAGTAAAATCATCACAACAACTGAAGAAGACTTCTTCAGCTGTTGTGACAAACTCTGAAGCTTTAGCACTTTGGTCTTCAGACTTTGGTCTTCAGATGTTTCATCAGTTGATGACTTCAGTAGTTGTCATCAGCTGATATCTTCAGTCTTTGTCTTCAGACTTTGTGCATCAGTTGTTGACCATCAGCTCTTCAGTTCTTCAGTTATTGATCTTCAGCACTTGTCTTCAGTACTTGTATTCTTCAGTACTTCAGACTTCAGTACTTATCTTTATTACTTGGGATCTTCAGTTGTTGTTCTTCAGATCTTTGATCTTCTGCTGTTGAGTCTTCAGTCTTTGTCAAACTGCTGATGAAGCCTTCAGCAGTTGTTGTGATGTCATGTGGGACTTAGAGGTTTTCCTGATCTTGGCTCATTAGTTCTTTTGGTCCAACAATCTCCCCTTGAACCAATGCAGCCAAAACCTCTAAGCAATTTATTGGTCCCACTTACTGATGGCAGAAATGTTGGTCTATTTCCTTCTGGATTAGATCAGAAGTTGACCCTGATAAGCACTGGCCTGGGAAGAGGTCTTAAGAATTTGTTTGGCATAGTATGGATGGGAACTCTGTTTTGGGGAACTGGAAACAGAGTTGTTGTCCCATCCATAAGACCTACTTCCCACGTACGAGCCTGTAGGATTCTCTGGTGTAGGCTTGAAGGAATGTCATTTGTTCTTCTTTTGATAGGTCCTCAGCCGCACCTTCGAATAATCCTTCACGGCCGTACAGCTCTGAGACAAACTTGGCCTGCTTGCCATTCTTGAGCTCAATAGTTGTGATCTGCCTATAGGCGAATTCATCAGGATGTTTGCCTTCTAGTAGCAAGTTGAGCTCATCCTTATAGAAGTTCTCAAGGGTGTTATTACAAGAGCCACTGAGATCACTTCATTTACGATCTTCTTAACTTGGCTCTTGTATCTCACAGGAATGTCTTTCTTAATTATCCTGTGAGCCACCCTAGGATCAGGCCAAGTCCTCACTCTCTCTTTATCATATTGGAAGATTTGTTTGAGAGTGAAGAGTCTCAGAGCTTCCTTCTTCATGTTAAGTATAGAAGAAGTAGCAGCATAAGCTTTGTCTATGCTTTTCAGCATCTCTTCATCATGTCGTTTCTGCTGCTCTTCTTCTTCTATCTTAACCCTCACAGCATCCATCTGTGAGGTGGGAGTGATGAGTTTAGGTTTAGCTTTAGGTAAGGGTATGACTGCAGAAAGAGGCAGTCTATCCTCCTCATCTCTCTCTTCTTCTTCATCTTGCATCCTCAACACCCTTCTCTTCTTCTGCAAGGGTGGATCATCGGCAATAGGTTTTGATGGTGAAGGGGTTGGTTTTGTGGGTTGTGTTTGGGTTGTTGGTGTGGAAATTTGGGCAGGCTTTGCTAGCAGCCTAGAGATGAGGGTAGGTTTAGTCTGTCTGACTAGCAAAGTCCGGTTCCCAGCACCGGCTTCTGAAAGGGCTTCTGCGACCAGTCCCTTGGTAAAATCACCAGCCGAACAGATCTTGGTGGCTATAGCCAAGATTCTGTCCCTGGTCCAAGCCTTCACATCTAGGACTGGTCTCCCCAGATACTTTGAAATAAACCTACTCATAGCCTCGAGTCTCTTTCTTTCCTCTTGGCTATATGTGGTCCATCGGAATTCTATCTCCTTTCTTTCCATCTTCCTAATTTCATGATCTAGCAAGGCAGTGTCCATGTTAAAGCCTTGCCTGAACAGCTGATCAATGACAGAGTCCATTGATCGGCTATGCTCAGCATCAGCCTCCTTGACTAGGACTGCTAGATCAGTATCCACATTCTCTACCTTCTCCCCCTCCTTCTCTCCTCTCTTCTTTTGATAAGCGATACTGAAATCTTTTTGGATTTCAACCACTTCTATCTTTTCAGCACTCTCCTCCCTCACCTTCTCCTTCCCCTTCACCCTCTCAGTCTCCTCAGACCTCTCCCTCTCATTTTCCTCCTCTCTCCCTACTTCTTTCTCTTCCTCTACCCTCTTCCTCTTGGCTTGCACTGATGTCTCCCCCTTTTTGGGTGCATTGGTTGGGGTTTGGCTATCAGCAAGCATTTTAGCAACAACAACCTCCACCATGGGTTGTATTTTTGAGGGAAGCCTCTCATCAATGGTTTTCATCACAATGTCTGTGATTATGGTGTGATGAGAGGCAGGGATTTTTGAAAGATAGCAACTAGTTGCTCAGGAGGGTTCTGTTCCTGAGAACTAGTGCTAGAAGCAGAGGCAGGTGGTTGAGTTTGTGGGAGTGGTTGAGTGTATGTGAGACCTTCAGGTGAAGGTGCCATCTGTGGGTGAATGGTGGCAGATGGACTTACATCCTGAGACATTTTGGCCAGCAGCTCTTTGAGTCTGCTGACCTCATCCTCTAGGATGGTATTCTGAGCAACTACATCGTAGAAGAAGCTCAGGTCATCATCAGTTTGCACTGAATCACCTGACCTCCTGACAGTGTCAGGATGTGCATGCACTGAGTGTGGCTCAGTAGTTGCATGTGCCCCTTTTTCTTGGTTCTGGGGACTTCCAGCCTCCGGATTGGATCCATTATCGGCTGTTGCCTCTGGTGAGGTCTTATTGATGTTACCAGCTTCTTCCTGCTCAAATGCTGATGCAGGGGAAGTGGCAGCCTCACCAGATTGCCTTATCTCCCTAGCCACACTGAGAGATGAGACATGTGATTCTCTGTGTTGTGGACTCCCATCAACACTTGTGTCCACCCTCTCTTTGGTTGGAGTTTTCACAGTTGTAATTGGTTTCTGGGGAGAGGGTGGAGTGTTTAGATCGGTCAACACTTTGGCGATTATTAGGGTAGGGCTTTGTGGGGCGGTTTCAGTGGGGGATGGGCTTGAAGCAGTGTGCACATGGGGAGGAGTGTGCATTTCAATGGCAACCTCTTCAATTGAGAAAGGTTCCAAATGTGTGGTAGCCCCATAAATGGTTACATCAGGCTCCTGTTGAGAGGAAACCTGTGCGGTTGTGGTAGGTGGAGTCGTGGTGACTGCTGGGAGAATCTGACCAGCAGTCACTTCCTGCATTTGTGTTGCAGGGGCATCCTCAGGGGACTCATTTCTCTGAGTAGCCTTTGTTGGTTTCTTTTTGGTTTTGGGCTTGGTGGGGACTTTAGATTTGGAGGTGGAGGCTGTGGGTTCCAGCTGCGTGGGTTTTCGCAGCTTGGCAGCCTGTTTGAGTGTCTGGTCGGTGTTGTGCCTGGAGTATACCTCAGCTAAAACAGCCATGGCAGGGACCCCAGTGCCAACAAGTCCCTCAGTACTAGGCTGGCTCTCTATGATGGCCATTATGAACGAGGATACAAGATCCAACGGTTAGAAATAGGTTTCGTGGCCATATCCTTGATTTCCAAAAATATATCAGTAAAGTTCAAAGGTTGTTTTTCAAGGATGGAATACAATACCTGTTGCCACCTTGTCGACATCTGGTCCCATGAAGATGTTTTTCGGGGCCAGACAAACATTCACCATATGGAATATGAGTCGTTGAGGATCTGGAAAATGTTTCTTCAGCAAGGTGGAAGCAGCGAGGTCACCCTGATAGTCATTGGCAGTGAAAGTGAGATCAAGGGTGCCTTTGGGGTAAGAGGTTGGGAAAGTGGCATCCTCCAGCTTTAGGGTTTGTCAAATAGTAGCTGGAGTGATAACCACTGGATGATTGTTCACGGACGACCGGAGAGAGACCTCGCCGTCGTTCTCTCTAGTTTGGATGGTGATATTCGTCCAGAACTATGCTAATGAATCGGCGTAGATGATGGGATTTAGTAGAAAGGCCGTTTGGTAGGTGAGTCGACCATCAGATCGACTGCATGGTGGAATTTTGACCAGAATGGCGATTTCGTAAGGTGTGCGACAGTTGTGTCGAGGTTTGAGTTGCATGGTCGCCATTAATGGTGTATGGGAAGTTCAGAGGTTTTTGAAAGTTAGGTCAAGTGAGAATGAAAAGCTCTGAAGGTTGGGTATTTATAGGGTAGACAAAGGCTGAAAGAAAACTACTGAAGGTTTTGGTGTTAGTCATCAGTTGTTGAAACGACTGATGACGTGGTTTTAACCTTCAGTGGTTGTAACATCTGAGGACTTGGTGTTAGTCTTCAGTAGTTGAAACTACTGAGACCTTGGTTTTGTCCTTCAGATGTTGTAAACGGCTGAAGACTTGTTGTTAGTCATCAGTAGTTATAAACTACTGAAGACATGTTTTTCATCTTCAGACGTTGTAACAACTGAAGACTTGGTGTTAGCTTTCAGTAGTTGTAAACTACTGACATCAGTAGTTGTAAACTACTGAAGACGTGGTTTTGCTTCAGTTGTTGTAAACAACTGAGGACTTGGTGTTAGTCTTCAGTAGTTGTGAAACTACTGAAGACATGGTTTTGTCCTTCAGTTGTTTGGGTATGAAACAGCAGATGTTGGTATCAGCTGAAGAGTAAAGTTACGCATCAGCTGTTTCCATCAATTCAGTTGTTTCATTTTGACCTCCACATTTACTCATCAGCTCTTTTGCCGACTTTCAGATGTTTCATTGGTCCTTCAGCTCTTGTGAATATTTATGCCTCAGCTCTTGTGATCAGATGTTCACAAGTGCTGATGAGATATTCTTCAGAGCTGGTGAACAAATTGTCTTCAGTACTTATGTGAAAGATTACACATCAGTACTTGTGAACAAAATTTGTTCTTCAGTACTTATTTGTTTGAAAAATGTTCATCAGTAGTTATAACCACATCAGTAGTTGTAACTACATCAGCTGTTTTTTCAACAAATAATGTACTTCAGTACTTTGAATCATTTTAGTCTTCAGTAGTTGTGAAAATGCTGAAGACTAAATTATTCATCAGTACTTATATTTGACCTTTGCATACCAATGCTCATCGGTACTTGTGAACTGAGAGCATCAGTATTAGACAAAATTATTCTAGCTGCAGCATACCAAGCCTTAGTACCCAATTTTGAAATGTGGCACTATCTAAAGGCTTAGTAAAGATATCTGCAAGCTCATCAGCACTAGGCACAAACTTTGGATCAATCAGACCTTTTTCATAGCAATCCCGAATAAAATGATGTCTGATCTTACTATGTTTGGTCCTAGAGTGCTGGACTGGATTTTTAACAATACAAAGAGCTAAAGCACTATCCATTAGTAATGGAGTCTTAGTCTCTGTAATGCCATAATCCAAGAGTTGGTTCTGAAGCCAAAGTACCTGAGATGTACAACTTGCAGCAGCAATGTACTCAGCTTCAGCAGTGGATGTAGCAATTGATGTTTGTTTCTTACTCTGCCAAGAAACTAAACAATTGCCTAGGAATTGGCAATCACCATAAGTGGATTTTCTGGTGACTTTGCATCCTGCATAGTCACTATCAGAGAAAGCAACTAATTTACAAGAATGCCCAGTTGAATACCAAAGACCTAGTGATTGGGTACCTTGCAGATATCTAAATATCCTTTTGACTGCAATCAAATAGGATTCTTTAGGTGCAGCCTGAAATCTAGCACAAGCACATGTTGCAAACATGATATCTGGTCTAGAAGCTGTAAGGTACATCAAGGACCCAATCATACATCTGTAAAGGGTTTCATCAACCGCTTTACCTTTCTGATCTACATCCAGTTGTGTGATGCTGCTCATGGGAGTAGAACAGGGCTTACAGGTTTGTAAATCAAACTTATTCAATAACTCTTTTGTGTATTTGGACTGATGAATAAAGATTCCATCAGCCCTTTGTTTGATTTGCAAACCTAGAAAGAACTGTAATTCCCCCATAGCACTCATTTCAAACTTTTGCTTCATGAGCTTTGTGAATTCATCATACAACTGTGGATCAGAGGATGCAAAAATGATGTCATCTACATAAATTTGAACAAGGAGCTTATGCTGTCCCACAGTCTTGATGAACAAGGTTTTATCAATGGTGCCTCTAGTGAACTTATTTTGGAGAAGAAAAGTTGATAATGTCTCATACCAGGCTCTAGGAGCTTGTTTCAGCCCATAAAGAGCCTTATCAAGCTTATACACCCAATCAGGATGTTTATTGTCCTCAAAGCCTGGTGGTTGACACACATATACTTCCTCTTTTATTTTACCATATAAGAAGGCACTTTTGACATCCATTTGATAAACCTTAATACTGTGAAAGGCAACATAAGCTAAAAACAATCTAATTGCCTCCAGTCTGGCTACAGGGGCAAAGGTCTCATCATAATCGATGCCTTCCTCTTGTACAAACCCCTGGACAACCAGTCTGGCCTTGTTCTTAACTATTTGGCCCTTTTCATCTGTTTTGTTCCTAAATACCCATTTGGTGCCTATTGCACACTTACCTTGGGGTAAAGGAACAAGCTCCCACACTTGCTGTCTTCTGAACTGAAGAAGCTCAAGCTGCATTGCTTCCACCCATCCATTGTCTCTTAAGGCAACATGATAGTTCTTTGGCTCTTGCTGACTGATGAAGAGAGCATAGAAGCAGAAGTTGGATAATGATTCCTGGTTGAAGCTCCAGCATTGATATCACCAATGATTTGAGATGTGGGGTGATTCTTCAGCTCTTGATAGACTTATATCAGTGCAAGTGTTTGTATGACTTTCAGCAGCAACAGATGGTGATGAAGATTCTTGAAACCATGTAGGAGATGGCAGCTCAAATGAAGTGGAGCATGTAGAAATCTCATCAGCATTTGTTGTGGACGGGGCTGCTGAAGCTACAGGAGCATCAGGTTTAGTGGACTCAGGCAGGTTGTCACTAAACCTGAAAAGGTGAGTACTGACTACATCATCATCAGAACCACCAGGTGGAGAACTGTTGACAGGCACAACAGCTGGAGGTTGATAAGGAACATATTGTAGTATGTCCAGATCAAACAACTCCACAGGGTTTTGTGGAATCTTGTCCTTTGGAGATTCATTAAACTTGACATGCAAAGTTTCTTCAACCATCTTTGTCCTACAGTTGAAAACTCTGTATGCCTTGCAAGTTGATGAATAACCAATAAAATACCCTGCATCCACCTTACTAGCAAACTTTGGAGTGGATTGCTAGTGTTGAGAATGAAACATGGACACCCAAAGGCTCTAAAGAAGGAAATCAGAGGGGCCAAATGATGAAGTACTTCATAAGGAGTCTTCATCAACCTCTGATTCACTAATGCTCTATTCTGCACATAGCAAGCTGTGTTCACAGCTTCAGCCCAAAAGGTCAGTGGCAATCCTGAGTCAGCCAGCATTGACCTTGCAGCTTTAATGAGAGTCCTGTTCTTTCTCTCAACCACTCCATTCTGTTCAGGAGTTCTCAGAATACTAAACTGCCTTTTAATTCCCTTAGACAGGTAGAAGTCATCAAGTGTGTGGTTTCTAAACTCTGTTCCATTGTCACTCCTCACACACTTGACCTGCAGGGAATACTGCTTCTCCACAAATAACACAAAGTTCATAATAGCCTTGGCAGCTTCATCTTTGGAGTGCAAGAAGAAAGTCCATACAAACCTGGAGTAATCATCCACAATTACCAGGCAGTATTTCTTCTTTGCCATGCTCATCACTCTGACAGGACCAAAGAGATCCATGTGCAGGAGCTGCAAGCAGGCAGTGGACTTTGGTTTTCTATTGAAGGGAATGAAACTTTGTGTTGTTTTCCCTTTAAGCAAGCAGTGCAGTTGTCTTCACACTTGAACTCCTTCAATGGCAATCCTCTTACTAAACCATGGTTTATCAGCTGATTCATGTTCTTGAAATTAACATGCCCCAGCCTTCTATGCCATAGAGTAGACTCTTAAGGAGAGGCCTTGGAGAATAGGCAAGGATGACCTTTTAGATCTATCTTTTTGGAAAGATCTAAGGCATGTACTCTTCCTGTCCTGTTGGCCTTCAGGAGAGTATATTCATCCAACACCTTGTCAATCAAATTTAGAACTTTGGATGACAGAATCTGACAGTTCTGGCTTGTGAAAAGGGCAATATGGCCTTTATCACACATTTGACTGACACTCAAGAGATTTTACTTGAGATTCTCCACATGGTTAACATCATCAAACTTATTTCCCCATTGGAAACAAAGCCTTTTCCGATGATGTAACCCTTTGCATCATTGCCAAAGGAAACAAATCCCTTCTTTCCTTGAGAGTAGTCATTAAGAAGAGAACTACTTCCTGTCATATGCATGGATCCTCCACTGTCTACATACCAGATGCTTCTTTGGCGTGTTGAAGGACCCTGCACTCATAACCACAAGTTAGTTAGTTTTAGAGACCCAAACCTTTTTGGTTTTGGGTCTGTTCTCAACAATAAGTGCAACACTAACAGGTGCGTTATGTGTGACAGCCTGAGGTGAAGGAGATGGTGTAGAAGTGGAACCCTTTGGCTTGGATTTCCTTTTCTGTGGTTTCAACACAGGAGCATCCAAATGGTTGACTCTTCCCATTAGATGCTGAACCATCATCACCAGTTGTGTCTGACTTTGTGATAAAGCTTTCAGCTCTTCAGACACATTGGGGCTTGCTGATGATGGATTCCTGTGTTGCACCATCTTCTTTTGAGCAACCTCAGTTGTTGCCTGAGTAACCCCTACCTTCTTTTTAGATTTAGCTTTGGGCATAGGGATTTCAGGCTTTGATGTTGCCAGTACAAACTTGGTCTCAAACTCATTTTTCATTGTATTCATATGCTCTTTAATTTTCTCCTTTTGTTTGAGTTTGGAACCCCTTTTGTACCAGCAGTCATCACTAAGATGATTGAACAAGCCACATATCTCACATGGCTTCTTCTTCATCTTATGTTAATCATCAACTGAAGAGTAAGAAACTGCTGAAGACTTGTTCTTCAGCTGTTTGCTGTCAGTACTAGCAGTTTTCTTCCTTGTAGTACCTGCTTTCCTAACATCCTCTTTAGTTGTCTTCAAACCCTTTCTACTGTCAGTTTTCTTCTCTTCAGTGTTGGCAGTAGTTGAGGTTTGAACTTCTGGTGTTATCACTTGCTCTCCAGTACTTTCAGTACTTCTAGAGACAACACCTGAGTTGATCAACTTTTTGATCATGTGAGAGTCAGCATTTGAACCATCAGCTGTTGTAGCCTCAGCTGATTGGTTTTGAGTGGAATTAATGCTGACTTCTACCTCTGATGATGCTGTATCAGAAGATAGTAGGTCACATGATGAGAAGGATTGGTTATTGCTCTCTCCATCAGATTCAACTTCTGCTCTTGAAGTAAAACCTGTAGGAGGAGCAGTGTGATTATAACCAATGCCAAACTTCACATTGGAAGCTGATTGCTTACTAAGAAGCATTTTAAAACCCTTGCATGATTGCACCCATCGATCACACTCTACTTGGGTGGTTGCAAGAGTTCCCTTGAGGTCTCTGTACTTCTCTAGAAGTACATCTTCCCTAGCCTTATCATCTTTTATTTGGCATTTAAGCTTATAAATCTCATCATTTTTATCATTAAGAGCAGCCTTAAATTCAACTTTCTTTTTGGAAATGGTTTGCTCTAGCTCAAGGTTTTTATCAATTAAAGCTACATTTGCTTCTCTAATAGAAGCAAATGCTGCTATGCATGAATCAGAACAAAGCTTGGCTTTAGCCTCAGAAGATACCTGTGATGAAGCATTGGATGATGACCTATCAGCAGACTCAAAGCCCATTAGAGCAAGATTCCTAAATGGATTATCACCACCATGTTGACCAGCACCTTGGAATAGTTGTTCCTGACTAGATAAATCATCTGGCAAACTACTCCAGTCAACAACTCCTGGGGTGAAGAAGCTGTATTGTTGAGGTTGGGTTTGATGATGAGATTGGGAAGATTGAGGCTCAGGGAGAGCATGTGGTGGCTGAGCAGAAGGTGCTTGAGCTTGACTGGGCTGAGGCACATAGTAGCAGGGGTATGGGTATGGCATATGACCCTGAGGCACAAAGTAAGCAGGTGATGCCTGTGCTGGTGATGGATGGCCAGAACTGGAGGAATGTTGCCCTCTGTGCTGTGAGCTATTGCTTGGAAAGGTCACAAAGGGTGCAGAGGAGTTAGATCCAAATGATCTACACTCTCTAGCAAAGTGTCCAAGCCTCTGGCACTTGTGACACCTCAACTTGCTCTTGTCAAAACCAACTTTGGTTTTGCCAGAGAGACCAGGAAATTTCCTGCCAGTTCTCTTGTAGATCTTTTGAGATCTGATATTTATCATTGCCATTTGACTCAAAATATCCATCTCTTCCAGATCATCATCTGGAATGCCCTTCAAGTCCTCCATCAGAAAGCATAGATTATCACTGCTACCTCCTGAACTACTATTAACACCAACAAAAGTATGTTCAGAGTTGGTAGAGAAATCAATATGCTCATCATAAGAACTCTCTGATGCAGCATATTCCGACTCCTGACCTATCAAGGCAGCATTGCCAGTGACAAAGTCATCAGTGAGCTTGCTAGAGCTGGACAACTTCCTCTTTTGCTCCATCTCTCTCTCAAATGTGAGCAGTTTCCCATGAAGTTGGGTGAGAGATAGAGTATCCAGATTTGCACTGGAGCGTAGGACAATGGTATAAGTGTCCCATCTCTCAGGCAGTGATCTGAGGAATCTGTTGTTCATCTGGCTATTAGAGTACTCTTGTTTGACCATCTTCAGCTCAGAGATCAAACATGAGAACCGCTCATACTGTTGAGTCAGAGTCTCACCCTTTCTATGAGAGAATGTCTCATATTGTTGGGCGAGGATTTCCCGTGTGTTTGCTAAGACCTCATTGGTTCCTCCGAATTGTTCCTTCAGAGCAACCCAGAGATCATGAGCAGTTTCATGATGCAAAAGCCCTGAATAGATCTCATTTGGAATTGCCATAGCTAAAATTCCATGGGCTTTAGCATCAATCTCGAACAGCTTAAGATCTTCGTCCGAATACTGATCAGGTTTCTTCGAAACCTGTTCATTTGATTCAGGGACGCTCACCATAGGCTGGTATGGTCCATGCACCACTGACTTCCAACAACCAGCACTGTTGACAAACAAGTGGTGAAGCATACGACGTTGCCATATGTTATACTCATTCCTCACAAGCATCGGAGGCTTGGTTGAGGAACTAGTATTGTGAGGATCGTTCGTTGGTGTCGCCATCTTAGTTTTCAGTCAAAATAAAGTTTAACAAAACAAATGTAGCTCAAACCACAGAGAACCTCAAGTTTAACGACCTGAAACAACAGAATCTCAATCTCTATAGCTAATTCTTGCAAATTGCTAATTCGATCAAACGTAGAGATCAAAAGAGCAGTTTCAATGATCAATGATGAAATCGATCAATGATTAACCGGCTCTGATACCATTTGACAGGGTCTCAGCCTCTAGTTTGATCAATCAGGTTGTATTCGCAGCGGATTTAGCACGAGAATTAGCAATTACAGCAAGAACATAAAGGATTTTGCATGTAACAGTACAAATATAGAGAGAGAATAATTCTGCCAAAAAGGTATTTTCTATTGCTCACACGTTTTGGCCAGGATTACAATTAGGTCATCTACCTTTTATAGGCAGAAATGACGTATGCTGATGTCACTTGACAGTGACATCAAACGGTTATTAATAAACTACTGATAGAACACTAAACTACTGAAGATGTCAAACAGCTGACATCTTCTTACAAAATGCTAAGTTGTTCTAACTTATTACAAACTACTGAAAGGAAAAGAAACTACTGAAAGGTACAACGACTGAAGAACAAACTCTTCAGTCGTTTACAACTACTGAACTATAACAGCTGAAGAACAAACTCTTCAGCTGTTGTACAAACTACTGAAAAGGAAAAATACAACTACTGAAAAGTAAAACCATCACAACAACTGAAGAAGACTTCTTCAGCTGTTGTGACAAACTCTGAAGCTTTAGCACTTTGGTATTTAGACTTTGGTCTTCAGATGTTTCATCAGCTGATGACTTCAGTAGTTATCATCAGCTGATGTCTTCAATCTTTGTCTTCAGACTTTGTGCATCAGTTGTTGATCATCAGCTCTTCAGTTCTTCAGTTGTTGATCTTCAGCACTTGTCTTCAGTACTTGAAGTCTTCAGTACTTGTATTCTTCAGTACTTCAGACTTCAGTACTTATCTTCAGTACTTGGGATCTTCAGCTGTTGTTATTCAGATCTTTGATCTTCAGCTGTTGAGTCTTCAGTCTTTGTCAAACTGCTGATGAAGCCTTCAGCAGTTGTTGTGATATCATGTGGGACTTAGAGGTTTTCCTGATCTTGGCTCATTGGTTCTTTTGGTCCAACAATAATAATAATTGTGATAATAATAACAAATAATAATGGTAATAATAATAATAATAATAATAATAATAACAACAACAACAATAGTTTATAAAAGGTAAACAATTAATAAGTTTTAAAAATAATTAAAACTTAAAGTTTGATTAAGTTGAGGGGGTCATTGTGTCAAATTTAAAACTTAAATAGAAGTTTTGGGCACAAAATAATGAAGAAAGAAAATTCCAGGGACTATTTGTGTAAAATTATTAAAATCCAAACCACATCTTCCCCCACCTCCCGTAAATCCGGCCAAAACTCCGGCCAACTCCGGCGAAGTCCCAAACCCACTGAAATACATCGAATTCCGACCCCAAACTGCTCCAAATCGATTCGTGACTCAATTCGAACTCAGTTAAGTACTTTAAATGGGTTTAAACGTCGGTTATGAGTTCATTCAACTCATGTAACCGGTGAGCTTGAATCATTGAACCGTTCGAGCATTAAAGCTCAATAATAATCGAATTAATTGGAACCTAAATGATGGTTTAATCAATCCTAAACCTCTACACAACATAATTCTATCTGGAATCCACGAACACCCCTCAATCGAGTATCACCCATACCGCAACTTGCACTTCAATCAAATCCATCTTCCAAGCAAATTAAACTGAAATTGATAGAGGGCTTAGGGTCGTGAACATCCTCTGAAGCTCCACACGAAGTTAATTGGATTACAATCAGCATTTGAACATCAATCAAACACTACGTTGGTCGCGGCTTGTTCTTCGTCTGTTCCTAACATCAAATCAATTTCAACCAGGTAATTAAACATACCTATACACTCGATTTTACATGGGGAAACAAGCCCCATGGTTATCAACGTTTACAGAATCGATTGGTAATTCAATTTGAGCTCAATCGAATCTAGGGTTCTTAAGGATTTGGGGATACCTAATTAACCTTGCTTTTAAGAATTAAAACCAAACTCCTAACATGGCTGAGAGCCTTAGTTCACTGGTTACCCATCCCCTCTCCCACCTTGAGGTCCCGGGTTCGAACCCGGGCACCCCTAATTATTTTTTTGGGCCTTTTTCGGCCTTTAAAAAATAAATAAAAATTCCTAAAAAATTATAAAATAAATTTTATAAACATTCTTTATTTTAAAAGCTACCTAATGATTTTCTGTAAATTTATTTAAAAAAAAATCTTAATATTTTTATATAAAACATTATTTATAAATGTTATAAATAGTTATTTTTATCAAAATGGACTTGGAATAATAATTTAAAGTCATTAAATTATTAATAGACACTACATTATGTTTAATTATGGATTAATCATGAAAAATTGTAGAAATTATATATATTTTATAATTTCACAAATTATTTACAAATGTTATTTTAGGTTATTTCTTATTAAATATACTTTAACTAATGGTTTAGACTAATAAATTAATATTGGTCATACGTTATTTTAATCATTGTTAAGTTATGTTTAATCCAAAAGATTATAAAATTTTATTTATGTTTTACATTTAAACCTTATCAATTATTATACCTAATTACTTCTTTATATTAAAAACACTTAAATGATATAATTATTTTTATTGAATTAAAATATAAATAACTTCGATTAAATAAAATTATTTACTTTTGAAAACCCCAAATTCTAATACCTTAGTTCACGTTAAATCGTTAACCTTATTATTAACCTAAATCTTGTATAATATATATATATATATATATATACATATATATATATAGGTGCCTTGTGACGTTACATCTTGGAACAACGCTTATTATTAATCTGATTAAATCTTCATCATATACTTATTTGATAAGTGAGTTTCCTTGCCCCCTTTTTATCTTTTCACACTAATTTGGGGTGAAACATGATTACTTATACATAATGCACTTGTAAACGTTTAGACTTGTAAAGCACTTGCAATTCATTTTTGTCACGGTTATTTGTATGATGTAAGTGATTATATGAGATACATAGTTTGTTTACAATCATTAACTATTGCTAGCCTTCGACGTCTTAGATCTTTGGGCCTGACAAGCCTATTTGGTGCTAAAGCCGAGGTATTGCCGGCTCCTGATGACGTATGCTTGTTTATCATGGGAACCAAATACACTTAGCCAATCTTATATAGTTGTAATCAAGTCGAGGTTTGGTTGTAACGATATGTGTTCTATAACCTTGCTAACTTATAGCCTATGACATGAATTGTTACTTGTAACCTTATCATATTATGTATGAAAACCTTGAAAACTCACCGACTATTTTTAGTTGACCTTTTATTTTTATCATGTTTCAGGTAATCCTCAAGTTTAAAGTGGACTTTTGAAGCTTGCATGATCTAGGACTTGGACCTAGATAATGAAATAAAAAGATTATATTTTGTCATGTTATGTTTGAACTTATTTCATGTTTGAGACTTACGATATAATTTCTTTTGAAACATATAATTTTAATATTTACATTTAATAATAGCGTTATGTGGCTGTGAACGATCTTAACTCTCACATCTCGACGTTTCCGCCGTCAAGGTTGGGGTGTGACAGATTGGTATCAGAACCCATAACTATAGAGATTTAGGTTATTAGAAATGGTGACCTAGACTATAGGTTATGCATGAGCCTTATAGAATAATGTTTTATTCTTGTAAATATATACATTGTTTGCATGCTACATAATGCTATGCCTTCCTATGTGTAATTTGATGCCTTAGCATAGGATTGCGTAAACATGGTTACCTGTCTCCCTAAACTTATCTTTGACTCTTTGATTCTTCCCGAGCATGAAACCTCTTAATCTTATTCTCGACGACACGTGGAATCTTATGCTTATGCTTATGACTTGGATCTTTAGAAGATATGTCTAATCTATATAAATCTCATCAAGGTTTTGATTTCATGAGCCTAAGAAATATTGTATGACACATAGACACCTGTATTCTAGTTTTCCTGGCAAAAAGCCTTCGGGCTAAGGTAAGCGTTTCGCAAAAATCCTACGGGACTAATTACGCTTACTGGGGATTTCTGCGATGAGTGATAAACTATGGTCAACATACACAAGTTTCTAAGGCGAATGGGTCAATTTACTTGACGTGTCAACGTTTCCAAATGGTAATGCATTACCAAATGGAATCATTCCATATGCCTTATAACTCTTGACTTATCCTTGTTTAAATTATAACCCTCGTTATTCTCTTTTCTCGTGTCTAACTCATTTTGCATATTCCAGCATGTCTCCTCATCATGGAAAGCGTGGAAGTTCCGATCGTAAGCTAGCCGCCATGATTGCTCGACAAATGGCTGCTGTCATCCCGACCATGGTTGCTGAACTCAATAGCACTTTGATGACCAACTCTAGCAACAATGGGAATGGTCAAGGAGAGAATAGTGCTAACCAAGGGCGCAACAACCAAACTTGCACTTTCAAGCACTTTAGTTCTTGCAAGCCCACTGGTTTTAGTGGCAAGGAAGGAGCCACTGGTCTTCTTGAGTGGTTCAAGAGTATGGAGAACACTTTTGTCAACTGTGAGTGTCCCGAGGCACTCAAAGTTCGTTATGCCACTAGTATGCTCCAACAAAGGGAACTTACCTGGTGGAATAGCGAGAAGAGGAATCGAGGAGCTGATGCTATTTTGGCACTTACTTGGGAGGAGTTCAAGAACATCGCCATCGTGAAGTTCTGCCCGAGAAGCGAACTGCAAAAGTTAGAGGAAGAGTTTTGGAACTTGAAGCAAGATGGTGGTGACCATTTGGCCGACTCAACTAGGCATCATGAGTTGAGTTTACTACTGCCCCATATGGTTGACACTGTCCCCCGTAACATTGAGAAGTTCATAAAGGGTGTACCACCCCAAATTCAAGATGCTGTGGTGGGTAGCCGACCCACAACCTTGGAGGAAGCCATCACTATCACCGTTCAACTCACCGAGAACCATATACGAGCAGGCACCATGTCTGTGAAGGGTGCAAAGAAGGTGGAAAAGACGGCTACCGAGGCCGTTAAGGAGACTAAAGCTGAACCGTCTCATAACAACAACAACAACAACAACAAGAAGCGCAAGTTTACACCGGCACGCAACTATGCCGTGGCTGCACCCAAACAACCCCAAAGACAACTTCTACCTGTTGCTGCACCTGTGGCACAAGTGCCTGGGGCTAGAGCCAATGATGGTCCTCAACCTATGTGCAACACGTGTAGGTATCATCATCCGGGGAATCAACCATGCCGTATCTGTACCTTATGCGGTAAATATGGTCACTGGGTGGCGACTTGTCACCGTGCACCTAACAACACCGTAATGGTCACAAACCGTGTTTGCTACAACTGTGGGGAACCTGGTCACTTCCGCCCACAATGCCCTCGTCTGGTGGGTAATGTTCCACAAGCCCGAGGACGTGCTTTCAACATCAACGCAAATCAAGCACAAGCAAACAATGATGTGGTGAATGGTACGTTAATTTACCTTTAACTTTGCGACCTAGTTCTTTTCATGCGTTACTTGTATCGTTAAATACCTTTAAAATTGAACAGGTATGTTCCTTATTAACAAAACTTATGCATATGTTCTATTCGATTCTGGAGCCGATAAGAGTTTTGTTTCATTAGAGTTTGAACCCATACTTGCTAAGCCACATACGAAACTAGAAAAACCTCTCATGCGTTACTTTTATCGTTAAATACCTTTAAAATCACCGTGGATGTCATTATCTGTGATTGCATCTTAAGTCTTGACAGACACGATTTTCTTATTGATCTTATTCCTATGAAACTTGGAAGCTTCGACGTCATCATTGGTATGGATTGGTTAGCCAAACACCATGCCGAGATCGTTTGTTTCGAGAAGTGCATCCATATACCGTTACCATCTGGGGATACTTTGAAAGTGTTCGGCGAAAAATCTTCCAAAGGGCTTAAACTCATGTCTTGCACTCAAGCCCGAAAGTGCTTAAGCAAGAAGTATATGGCCTTCTTGGCTTACATGGTCAACACAAAAGTCAAAAGGAAAGAACTTAAGGATGTCCCTATCGTACGAGACTTTCCTGAAGTATTTCCCGATGACCTTAGTGGTTTACCTCCCGTGCGTGAAGTCGAGTTTAAAATTGACTTGATACCGGGAGCAAACCCCGTGGCTAAGTCACCATATCGGCTTGCACTATCGGAAATGCAAGAACTCTCTAGTCAACTTCAACATCTATCCGGAAGGGTTTCATTCGTCCTAGTTCTTCGCCTTGGGGTGGACCGGTTCTATTCGTAAAGAAGAAAGATGGGTCGTTTCGTATGTGCATCGACTATCTTGAGCTTAACAAGCTTACCATCAAGAATCGTTATCCCCTTCCTCGCATCGATGACTTGTTTGATCAACTTCAAGGAGCTGCTATATTCTCGAAGATTGATCTACGTTCTGGATATCATCAATTACGAGTCCATGATGATAACATCCCAAAGACCGCGTTCTGTACTCGTTATGGACACTATGAGTTTATGGTGATGCCTTTTGGCTTAACTAATGCTCCTGCTGTCTTCATGGATCTTATGAACCGAGTATGCAAGCCTTATCTAGATAAGTTTATGATCGTCTTCATTGATAACATACTTATCTACTCCAAGACTAACACCGAGCATGAACTGCATTTGCGACAAGTTCTTGAGTTGTTAAAGAAAGAGCAATTGTACGCGAAGTTCTCGAAGTGTGACTTCTGGCTCGAGGAAGTTCAATTTCTAGGACACGTGGTGAATAGCCAAGGAATTCACGTTGACCCTGCAAAGGTGGAAGCTGTGAAGAATTGGTGTGTTCCCACGACTCCGACCGAGATTCGTTCTTTCCTTGGTCTTGCTGGTTATTACCGGCGATTCATCGCCAACTTTTCAAAGATCGCGAAGCCGCTCACTTCCTTGACACAAAAGAATAAACCATTCGAGTGGGGGCCCGAGCAAGAAGAAGCTTTTGAAGCGTTAAAGCACAAACTGTGCAATGCTCCTATCTTGACCCTACCCGATGGAAACGATGATTTCACCGTATGTTGTGATGCGTCAAAACAAGGCCTTGGTTATGTTCTTATGCAACAAGGAAAGGTCATAGCTTATGCATTGAGACAACTGAAGGTTCACGAGGTGAATTACACAACACATGATCTCGAGCTTGGTGCTGTTGTTTTTGCTTTGAAGATTTGGAGACATTACCTTTATGGTACACAATGTATAGTCTACACCGATCACAAAAGCCTTCAACACGTTTTTAATCAAAAAGATCTCAATATGAGATAACGTCATTGGGTTGAGTTGACTAGTGATTATGACTGTGACATTCGTTACCATCCTGGAAAGGCAAATGTCGTAGCCGATGAACTAAGTCGTAAAGTCCATAACAAGATGACCTCGTTTCAAGAAATTCGCGATCGACGACAATGGTTTGATACTTTAAGAGAATTCGATACTGAAATTCGACTAGATGTCAACGAGGCTACTGTACTGCTACAAAACTTGAGAATAGATAGTGACATCGAGTCTAGTATCTTGGAGGCTCAACAAATAGTTCAACGAGAAGGGAGAATGAAGGATGAACTGGAGCATAACCTTCTAACTCAATTGGAGACGAAACCTAATGGGTTGATGTATTTCGCGATCGAATTTGGGTTCGAAATCGTGATAATCTTCGTGCCCTTGTCATGAACGAAGCTCATCAAACTCGTTATTCTATTCATCCTTGCTCCGATAAGATGTACATGGACCTGCGTGGTCAATATTGGTGGCCTGGAATGAAGAAAGACATAGCGACTTATGTAGCTAAGTGCCTCACGTGTACGAAGGTTAAAGCCGAACATCAACATCCAAGTGGATTACTTGAGCAGCCCGAGATACCTATGTGGAAGTGGGAACACATATCCATGGACTTCATAACCAAGCTACCCCAAACCTCTCGAGGACATGATAGCATATGGGTGATCGTTGACCGATTGACCAAATCGGCATATTTTATACCCATACGTGACACTTACAAGACATCAAGGTTGGCTCGTATATACATTGATGAGATTGTAAGTCGTCATGGGGTACCTTTGTAACATCCGTAAAATTTAATATTTGTTTAAATTAATGAGAATAGTGTCCAGTCGCATGATTGATCATGCGAATGAATCTCAGTCGCACACCTTACGTGCGTATGAGGTTCAATCGCACGATTAACAGGCGTATGGGCTCAGTCGCACGATTGAGTCGTGCGAATGGGTCCAGTCGTGCGACTGAGTATGGCGGCTAAAATGAGCATGTGAGGATAAGTAAGGCGGTTAAGAATGTTCAAAAGCAGATTTCTATCTGCAATATCCCTATCCCCTTGTTTCTCTCGAACCCAAATACCCTTGTTCTTGCCAAATCAACGATTTCGGCTTCATTTTGGTAAGTTTTGCTTGGTACGGATCGGTTCTTGAATATATTAAGCTGTGTATGTGGTTGCAATTGATCCAAAAACATATTTAAATCTGAGTTTTTGATTCAATCTTTTGTTAAATTGAAACCAAGGATTTGGATCCTAGTTTTCGCAAAGTTTGACGAAATAAGAACCTGAAATGGTTGTAAATGAGGTCTATATGTTCTGTTTTGAATATGGCATAATTTGAATGGTTAAAACTTGAGTTTTTAGATCAAATATGTCAAGAACACAGCTGCTGATCCGTTTCAGGCGAATGAGCCCAGTCGCATGACCCATTAGTGCGAATGAACCAGTCGTGTTGTTCAATCGTGCGACTGAAGCTCAGTCGCATGAGCCAATCGTACGAATGGAGGTCATTCGTACAAACCTTGTTATAGCTCATTCGCACCCCTGTCGTATGGTTCATTCGTACGACTAAGATTAATCGCATATTCAATCGTACGAATGAGTCCAGTCGTATAGCCTCAGTCGCATAAAGTGATCTGTAGGAGAGTTTAGCTGCCTTAGTGTATTTGGATTGGTAAACATTTGCTGAAAACATTAAGGTGAGTTCTAGTTGCCCTTTTATGTGTTAATGCTGTTTGACAATGTTGTTTGACAAATCGGGCACTGGCATGCATATAAATGAATAAAGATGTGAATAAGAATTTGGGAGTGGTAAATTGTGGTGAATGGCGAGGTGGAGTTTTGACCCACCAACTATAGACGGAGTTTTGACCCGTTAACGCCAACTATAGAAGGAGTTTTGACCCGTCAACGTGCGAGGTGGAGTTTTGACCCACCAATTATAAACGGAGTTTTGACCCATACGCGCGAGGTGGAGTTTTGACCCACCAAAATGAATTGATAAAAAGAGGTCCATAATTACCTTGTGGGTATTTGATATGCATATCAATACTGGGACAAATAAATGGACTAGTGGATGTTTGTGAATTATTCGATGTTATAACAGTTGATAAATTATTATTACTGAAATGTGGTGTTTGTTAGAACTCACCAGTTTATCTGATTTAGTGTTTATTTTCTTATACATGCCAGGTAATAATAGAGGTGTTCGTGATGGTGCCCCACCAAGTTAAAGTTTGGTTCTGGTGTATGATACTGGCTATAATGTTGGGTTTTGGGAGAGATGTACACGAAGTTTGTTAAAGTTTTGATATGTCGGTTAAAGTGTTGTAGTATTGTTAATGATGTAAACCGTTTTAATATATAAAATTCCGCTGTGTTTACAATCTCTGAATTGTAATAAAAAAAACCAACTCGTAGCACCCTCCTTATTATGTTATTATGAAATACAAGTTGATATCAGAGCCATAGTTAAAGAGATTTGGAACAATTGATTGTTTCAAACTTTAACTGAATATGTGGGAAGTGCCAGTATCTACAACCAGAAGTGGGGTGAAATATTGTGTAGATGAGTATTTAGTTGTTAGTGATAATTTAGTTGATTGATAAATAAAAGAAATTGTCTAGATTGAAGATTAGTATTGTGTGTATACATGATTTTGTGGTCTAGATAGAATTAGAAATAAACTGTAAAAGGGTAATGAGAAGAGGCAGGATGGTGTGAATAGGTAAATAATTGATAATACCTGGCCAATGTTATGAGCAATTTACATTATATGCAACATCCTGGTATCACTCATTATTTAATTATGGTTTATTTCTTATCATAGATGGAGGAAACTGGTAATACAAACTCTAGACCTGAAGCTAGGATCTCAGGTGATGAACTTAAGGCGGCTATAGGTGAGGAGGTCGCCCGAGTGTTGCGTACTACCTTACCTGAAATGCTGAGTGACCTTAGGAAAGGTGGTGAATCATCTTCCCTACCAACTCCTCCACCTGTTGTTGTTGAGCCTGTAGTGGAGAAATCAGTGTCATATAAGCATTTTAAGGAATGTGACCCACCTAAGTTTGAAGGCCAAAAAGATGTAGTAGTAACTTATAAGTGGCTACGAGAGATGGAAGTAGCGTTTAAACTTAGTAGATGCAAGGAAGATCAGAATGTGGGCTTTGCAGTGCATTCGTTCCAAGCAGAAGCTTTGTACTGGTGGGATACAGTGGAACAAGCCATGGACGAGACTGCCGTGAGTCAGATGACGTGGGAAACTTTTAAAGCACTGGTGATCGAAAAGTTTTGCCCAAAGGGCGAGATGGACAAGATTGAGATTAAGTTTTTACAGTTTCAAGCAGGCAGTTTAAGTCATAAGGAGTATACTTCCAAATTTGAAGAAATGGCTCGTCTTGTGCCTCATTTGGTAACGCCTGAGGCAAAGAGGATTACTAGGTATATCCAGGGACTACCCCCTAAAGTGAGAATGCTGGTAAAATCCAATTCTCCTTCTACTTACCAAGCCACGGTAAATTTGGCTGCGGATATGTATGAGGAAGTCGCTGAGTCTGAGAAACCTGTGGTGAAAGAGGAAGTGATTAGCCGTCAGGAAACTTCATGGAGTTCTAAGCCTATATATGGACAGAGTGCCCCACAGAAGCGAAAGTTTAATTCTAGGGACTTTGCAGGTCACCCCCTTAGTGTAATAAATGTGGGAAGTTCCATAGGGGAGAATGTAGATTGAATCACCCCGCATGCCATAAATGCGGAAAACCTGGGCATTTTGTTTCTAGGTGTCCAGAAATTCGGTGTCATGAGTGCGGTGAGACGGGACATATGAAATCCGAGTGTCCAAAGTTTAGACCTGGACCAATTCCTATTCGTGCCGTGGGAGGACCGAGTAAAATCAGCGCGAGTGGTAGTAGTGGTACTGCGGGGAGAGCATTTACAATGACTACGGAGATGGTTAAGGTATTACCGGATGTTGTGTCGGGTACATTTCTTGTTAATGATGTACCTGCTAGAATTTTATTTGATTTGGGGCTAATAGAAGTTTTATATCAATAAAATTCCATGCCTTAATAAAAGTTAGACCATCAAAGCTAGATGTTACTTTTTCAGTAGAAACCACCTCTAATGAATTTATAGTTGTTAGTGAGGCAATAGATGATTGTTTGTCGACCTAGAAGGTGTAAAATTTCCTGCTAGATTACATATGATGAAGTTAGGAGGTTTTGATGTAGTATTGGGAATGGACTGGTTATCTATGTTTGAGGCTCAGATAATATGTAAACGAAAGATGATTGTGTTACGAACACCAGAAGGTAATTTGGTGACGATTTTTGGTGATAATCATGATATTGTAGTAAAAGTTATATCTATGATTAAAGACGAGAAATTATTAAGTAGGGGTTATGAATCATTTTTGGCATATGTCGTTGATACTGCTAAAGAGATAAGGAAATTAGAAGATGTTCCAGTACTTTGTGACTTCCCTGATGTATTTCCTGAGGATCTACCAGGTATACCTCCTGATAGAGAAATTGAGTTTAGGATTGACTTAATACCTGAGGCGAAACCTGTCGCTAAGACCCCTTATAGACTTGCACCAGCTGAGCTGAAGGAACTCCTGAAGCAATTACAGGAACTATTAGACAAGGGCTTTATTCGACCAAGCTCTTCGCCGTGGGGTGCTCCTATTCTGTTTGTAAAGAAGAAGGATGGCAGTTTAAGGATGTGCATAGATTATTAGGAGCTAAACAAACTAACTATCAGGAATAAATATCCATTACCCCCGTATAGACGATTTATTTGATCAACTTCAAGGTGCTAATTGGTTCTCAAAGATAGACCTTAGATCCGGATAGCATCAATTAAAGGTGAAAGAAGAGGACATACCAAAGACAGCTTTTCGTACACGATATGGGCATTATGATTTTTGGTGATGTCGTTTGGATTAACGAATGCTCCTGCTGCATTCATGAATTTGATGAACAGAGTATGTAAACCGATGCTGGATAAATCGGTGATTGTGTTTATAGATGATATTTTGATCTATTCTAAGAACGAAGGAGATCATGCATGTCACATTCGAGAAGTATTGGAAACATTAAGGAAGAATAAGTTGTATGCAAAATTCTCGAAGTGTGAATTCTGGTTAAGGGAAGTGCAATTTTTGGGTCATGTGGTAAATGCGGATGGAATATTAGTAGACCCTGCAAAGATTGAAGCTGTGATGAATTGGGAAATTCCTAAAAGTCCTTCAAAATTCGTAGTTTCTTAGGGCTGGCAGGATACTATAGAAGATTCATTCAAGATTTTGCTAAAATTGCTTCTCCGTTGACGAATTTAACTCAAAGGACGTTAAGTATGAATGGAATAAAGAACAAGAAGTTGCTTTTCAGGAACTAAAGAATCGGTTAACTCAAGCCCCAGTATTGGCAATACCAGAAGGTGCAGATGATTTAGTAATATATTCTGATGCATCATATCAGGGATTGGGATGTGTTTTAATGTAACGTGGGAGAGTTATTGCTTATGCTTCTAGACAATTGAAGACCCATGAAGTTAATTATCCAACCCACGATTTAGAATTAGCGGCTGTGGTTTTTGCTCTTAAAATATGGCGACATTATTTATATGGAGTGAGATGTACCATCTTTACCGATCATAAGAGCCTGAAGTATTTCTTTGAGCAAAAAGATCTGAATATGAGGCAAAGGCGATGGTTGGAATTAATCAAAGATTATGATTGTGAAATTCTGTATCACCCAGGAAAAGCAAATGTGGTTGCTGATACATTGAGCAGAAAGGAGAAGTATGAACCAATCAAGGTTAAAGCGTATAAACTTGTAATTACTCCCGACTTTATGCAACAATTAAGAGAAGCCCAATTAGAAGCACTAAAGGAAGGAAGTATAAAGCAGGAAAGAATGGTTGGTCAGGAAAAGTATTTAGAAGAAAATAGTTATGGTGTTAAAATCAGGTTTGGTCGAATGTGGTTCCGTTAGCCTTACATGATATGGTACTTGATAAAGCTCACAAATCTAGGTATTCCGTTCACCCAGGCATGACTAAGATGTATCAAGATTTGAAGCTTGATTATTGGTGGCCAGGAATGAAATTTAACGTGATCCAGTATGTAAATAAATGTCTGATGTGTGCCCAAGTGAAAGCTAAACATCAGAAACCGTATGGATTATTGCAACCCTTAGCTATTCCAGCCTGGAAGTGGGACGATCTAACCATGGATTTTATAACTAAACTACCTCGTACACCAAAAGGTTATGGTAGTGGTAGACCAGCTAACCAAAAGTGCTTTATTTCTACCTATACGAGAAACCTACTCAGTGGAAAGGCTAGCTGATATCTTTACTAAAGAGATACTTAGATTGCATGGAGTTCCAAAGAGTATCACGTCTGATAGAGATGCTAGATTTACCTCCAGGTATTGGAGGAAATTTCATGAAGCAATGGGGACTAAACTTTACTTTAGTACAACCTATCATCCCCAAACAGATGGCCAAAGTGAAAGAACTATTCAGACATTAGAGGATATGCTACGGGCATGTAGTATTGATTTTGGAGGTAGCTGGGATAGTCATCTTCCTTTAGCTAAATTTGCATACAACAACAGTTATCAAGCTATCCTTCAGATGTCTCCGTTTGAGATGTTGTACGGAAGAAAGTGCAGAACTCCACTTTATTGGGGAGATATGGGGCAACGTGAATTGGGGAATAGTAAATAGTTGAAGAAACAATGTCAAAGTTTGAAGTAGTTAAAAATCGTATTAGAGAGGAGAAAAGCCGGCAGAAATCATATGCAGATCATAGAAGGAAACCATTAGAATTTAAAGTTGGGGACTTTGTTTTGTTGAAAGTTTCTCCATGGAAAGGCATTATTCGATTTAAAAAGAGGGGCAAACTAAGTCCACGTTTTATTGGACCTTTCCGAATAATAGAGAAAGTGGGGTATGCAGCATATAAATTAGATCTACCAGAAGAACTAAGTACTATTCATCCAACCTTTCATGTCTCTTAGTTACGAAAGTGTTTAGCTAATGAAACTCAATACATACCCTTAGATGATATTGAGGTTGATGAGAAGCTCAATTATGTTGAACAACCTGTGGCCATTATAGATCGTAAGGAGAAGAAACTTAGAAATAAGAGCATTAGCTTAGTCCGGGTGCAGTGGGCACATCGCCAGGGATCTGAATCAACCTGGGAACCAGAAGAAGAGATGAGGCGAAACTACCCCCATTTGTTTTAGTCAGGTTTCGAGGATGAAACCCTAAATAAGGTGGGTAGATTTGTAACATCCGTAAAATTTAATATTCATTTAAATTAATGAGAATAGTGTCCAGTCGCATGATTGATCATGCGAATGAATCTCAGTCGCACACCTTACGTGCGTATGAGGTTCAATCGCACGATTAACAGGCGTATGGGCTCAGTCGCATGATTGAGTCGTGCGAATGGGTCCAGTCGTGCGCCTGAGTATGGCGTCTAAAATGAGCATGTGGGGATAAGTAAGGCGGTTAAGAATGTTCAAAAGCAGATTTCTATATGCAGTATCCCTATCCCCTTGTTTCTCTCGAACCCAAATACCCCTGTTCTTGCCAAATCAACGATTTCGGCTTCATTTTGGTAAGTTTTGCTTGGTACGGATCGGTTCTTGAATATATTAAGCTGTGTATGTGGTTGCAATTGATCAAAAAACATATTTAAATCTGAGTTTTTGATTCAATCTTCTGTTAAATTGAAAACTAAGGATTCGGATCCTAGTTTTCGCAAAGTTTGACGAAATAAGAACCCAAAATGGTTGTAAATGAGGTGTATATGTTCTGTTTTGAATATGGCATAATTTGAATGATTAAAACTTGAGTTTTTGGATCAAATATGTCAAGAACACAGCTGCTGATCCGTTTCAGGTGAATGAGCCCAGTCACATGACCCATTCGTGCTAATGAGCCAGTCGTGTTGTTCAATCGTGCGACTGAAGCTCAGCGCATGAGCCAATCGTACGAATGGAGGTCATTCGTACAAACCTTGTTATAGCTCATTCGCACCCCTGTCGTATGGTTCATTCGTACGACTAAGCTTAATCGCATATTCAATCGTACGAATGAGTCCAGTCGTATAGCCTCAGTCGCATAAAGTGATCTGTAGGAAATGATTTCACTAAGTTAGGGCTATTGTTGTAGATTTGCATTGAGAAGGAGAGTTTTAGCTACCTTAGTGTATTTGGATTGGTAAACATTTTCTGAAAACATTAAGGTGAGTTCTAGTTGTCCTTTTTATGTGTTAATGCTGTTTGACAATGTTGTTTGACAAATCGGGCACTGGCATGCATATAAATGAATAAAAATGTGAATAAGAATTTGGGAGTGGTAAATTGTGGTGAATGGCGAGGTGGAGTTTTGACCCACCAACTATAGACGGAGTTTTGACCCGTCAACGCCAACTATAGACGGAGTTTTGACCCGTCAACGCGCGAGGTGGAGTTTTGACCCACCAATTATAAACGGAGTTTTGACCGTACGCGCGAGGTGGAGTTTTGACCCACCAAAATGAATTGATAAAAAGAGTCCATAATTACCTTGTGGGTATTCGATATGCATATCAATACTGGGACAAATAAATGGACTAGTGGATGTTTGTGAATTATTCGATGTTATAACAGTTGATAAATTATTATTACTGAAATGTGGTGTTTGTTAGAACTCACCAGTTTATCTGATTTAGTGTTTATTTTCTTATACATGCTAGGTAATATAGAGTATTCGTGATGGTGCCCCACCAAGTTAAAGTTTGGTTCTGGTGTATGATAGTGGCTATAATGTTGGGTTTTGGGAGAGATGTACACGAAGTTTGTTAAAGTTTTGATATGTCGGTTAAAGTGTTGTAGTATTGTTAATGATGTAAACCGTTTTAATATATAAAATTCCGCTGTGTTTACAATCTCTGAATTGTAATATAAAAAAAACCCAACTTGTAGCACCCTCCTTACTATGTTATTATGAAATTGAGGGTGTTACAACCTCTGCACATCATATCCAACCGAGACGCTCGTTTCACTTCGCATTTTTGGTCGTCTATGCAAGAACTCTTAGGTACACAACTAGATCTAAGCACGGCCTACCATCCTCAAACTGATGGTCAAACCGAGCGAACGATCCAAACCTTGGAGGATTTGTTACGCCTGTGTGTCCTTGACTTTGGTGGTGATTGGGATACGCATCTACCGCTCGCGGAATTTTCGTATAACAATAGTTGCCACTCGAGTATCAAGATGGCACGGTTCGAAGCGCTTTATGGTCGTAAATGTCGTTCGCCGATCTGCTGGACCGACATTGGTAAGAACTTCATCACTGGTCCTGAACTAATACAAGAAACGACCGATAAAGTCTCCATAATCCGAAAGAACCTTGAAGTGGCAAGAAGTCGATAAAAGAGCTATGCTGATAAGCGACGTAAGCCATTGGAGTTCCAAGTTGGGAGATGGTTCTTCTTAAGGTTTCACCGTGGAAGGGTGTTGTTCGCTTTGGAAAGAAGGGTAAACTGGCTCCAAGATTTGTAGGACTTTTCAAGATTCTGAAGAGAATTGGGAAAGTGGCTTACAAACTGGAATTACCTTCCGACCTTAGTGGAGTTCATCCTGTGTTCCACGTCTCAAATTTGAGAAAGTGCTTGGCCGATGAAAGTCAACATGTTTCGTTTCAAGTTAACATGTTTCGTTGCAAGACATCGAGATCGACGAGTCATTGCATTTCGTTGAGAAACCTGTTGAGATCATGGACCGCATCATGAAGAAGACTAGAACCACCACTACCCCAATTGTCAAGGTACGCTGGAGAATAAGCGTGGCGCTGAATTTACTTGGGAGCGTGAGGAGCACATGATGAAGAAATATCCATTATTATTCGTATAGTTTCATTTTTCTTAATTTCGGGACGAAATTCTTTTAAGTTGGGAAGACTGTAACATCTCGTATTTTTGTTAATTGAAAGTTATCATCGTTTATTCTTGTAAGGGCCATTGTTGTCATTAATGTAACCATGAGGGTTATTCGTGATTGTTCCTTTTAATTTTACTTTAAATCATTAGTTTAAAGGATTAGTAATTAAGTTTATTAAAATAAGCATAATAATAATTGTGATAATAATAACAAATAATAATGGTAATAATAATAACAATAATAATACAACAACAACAACACCAGTTTATAAAAGGTAAACAATTAACAAGTTCTAAAATAATTAAAACTTAAAGTTTGATTAAGTTGAGGGGGTCATTGTGTTAAATTTAAAACTTAAATAGAAGATTTGGGCATAAAATAATAAAGAAAGGAAATTCCAGGGACCATTTGTGTAAAATTATTAAAATCCAAACCAAATCTTCCCCCACCGCCCGTAAATCCGGCGAAACTCCGGCCAAAACTCCGGCCAACTCCGGCGAAGTCCCAAACCCACTGAAATACATCGAATTCCGACCCTAAACCGCTCCAAATCGATTCGTGACTCAATTCGAACTCGGTTAAGTACTTTAAATGGGTTTAAACGTCGGTTATGAGTGCATTCAACTCGTGTATCCGGTGAGCTTGAATCATTGAACCGTTCGAGCATTAAAGCTCAATAATAATCGAATTAATTGGAACCTAAATGATGGTTTAATCAATCCTAAACCTCTACACAACATAATTCTATCTGAAATCCACGAATACCCCTCAATCGAGTATCACCCATACCGCAACTTGCACTTCAATCGAAATCCATCTTCCAAGCAAATTAAACTGAAATTGATAGAGGGCTTAGGGTCGTGAACATCCTCTGAAGCTCCATACAAGTTAATTGGATTACAATCAGCATTTGAACATCAATCAAACACTACGTTAGTCGCGGCTTGTTCTTCGTTTGTTCCTAACATCAAATCAATTTCAACCGGGTAATTAAACATACCTATACACTTGATTTTACATGGGGAACAAAAGCCCCATGGTTATCAACGTTTACAAAATCGATTAGTGATTCAATTTGAGCTCAATTGAATCTAGGGTTCTTAAGGATTTGGGGATACCTAATTAACCTTGCTTTTAAGAATTAAAACCAAATTCCTAACGCGGTTGAGAGCCTTATTTCACTGGTTACCCATCCCCACTCCCACCTTGAGGTCCCGGGTTCAAACCGGGCACCCCCAATTATTTTTTTGGGCCTTTTTCAGCCTTTAAAAAATAAATAAAAATTCCTAAAAATTATAAAATAAATTTTATAAACTTTCTTTATTTTAAAAGCTACCTAATGATTTTCTGTAAATTTATTTAATAAAAAAATCTTAATATTTTTATATAAAACATTATTTATAAATGTTATAAATAGTTATTTTTATAAAAATGGACTTGGAATAATTTAAAGTCATTAAATTAATAGACACTATATTATGTTTAATTATGGATTAATCATGAAAAATTGTAGAAATTATATATATTTTATAATTTCACAAATTATTTACAAATGTTATTTTAGGATATTTCTTATTAAATATACTTTAACTAATGGTTTAGACTAATAAATTAATATTGGTCAATACGCTATTTTAATCATTGTTAAGTTATGTTTAATCCAAAAGATTATAAAATTTTATTATGTCTTACATTTAAACCTTATCAATTATTATACCTAATTACTTCTTTATATTAAAAACACTTAAATGATATAATTATTTTCATTGAACTAAAATATAAATAACTTTGTTAAATAAAATTATTTACTTTTCAAAACCCCTAATTCTAATACCTTAGTTCATGTTAAATCGTTAACCTTATTATTAACCTAAATTTTGTAATATATATATATATATATATATATATATATATATATATATATATATATATTTAGGTGCCTTGTGACGTTACATCTTGGAACGACGCTTATTATTGATCTTATTAAATCTTCATCATATACTTATTTGACATGTGAGTTTCCTTGCCCCCTTTTTATCTTTTCACACTAATTTGGGGTGAAACATGATTACTTATACGAATGCACTTGTAAACGTTTAGACTTGTAAAGCATTTGCAATTCATATTTATTATCATGGTTATTTGTATGATGTAATTGATTATATGAGATACATAGTTTGTTTACAATCATTAGCTATTGCTAGCCTGACGACGTCTTAGATCTTTGGGCCTGACAAGCCTATTTGGTGCTAAAGCCGAGGTATTGCCGGCTCCTGATGATGTATGCTTGTTCATCATGGGAACCAAATACACTTAGCCAATCTTATATACTTGTAATCAAGTCGAGGTTTGGTTGTAACGATATGTGTTCTATAACCTTGCTAACTTATAGCCTATGACATGAATTGCTACTTGTAACCTTATCATATTATGTATGAAAACCTTGGAAACTCACCGACTATTTTTAGTTAACCTTTTATTTTATCATGTTTCAGGTAATCCTCAAGTTTAAAGTGAACTTTTGAAGCTTGCATAATCTAGGACTTGGACCTAGATAATGAAATAAAAAGATTATATTTTGTCATGTTATGTTTGAACTTATTTCATGTTTGAGACTTATGATATAATTCCTTTTGAAACTTATAATTTTAATATTTACATTTAATAATAGCGTTATGTGACTGTGAACGATCTTAACTCTCACATCTCGACGTCTCCGCCGTCAAGGTTGGGGTGTGACAGTAATATTCAACCGGAAGTGGTGTAGTTGTTTCTAATCATTGTGTTGACACAATCACCAAGGTTTCCGCTATAAAAACATGTAACTTCATCCTCCAATGACATTCGATTGGTTTTGAAAGAAGACTCTACTCGTCGTGGAAGCTCAGATTCGTTGTGAAAACCCAAGACCTTCACCAACGTCTTCATAGCCATAACCGACATCAACGTTCGGCTATGCGTCATTATTTTGTTAAATTTAATCTATTAGTTTAGAGTGAAGCTATGCATTTTCAATTGATAAACAATAATTTCAATGCATAATTAGTTAATAGATGATTGAATTTGTGATAGTCCTTTTGTTTTTAATTCTAGTTTTAGAAACATGATATAACTACTGCATACCTTTGGGAATTTATAACAACTTAGTGATGAAGACATGGATTTTGATTTGATCGAAGTGATGCTCTGAATCTTTATTGTATACTAATACTATCTAGAATGCAGCCTATTTGAACTTTATGTATTGTTTTCAATTTTTAGACTTCTGACCCATTTTGACCCGAATATATATACTTACCCGAATCCAACCTAACCCTAACCCATCTTGACCCGTTTTTAAATTGACCCATCCTGACCCGAACATATATTTACCCGAATCCAACCTAACCCTAACCCGTCTTGACCCGTTTTTAAATTCACCCATCCTGACCCGAACCCGTTCTAACCCGAACCCGTTCTAACACGAACCCATTCTGACCGTTACACTACCCGACCCAACCCCCCCGTTTTGCCGGGTATGCTGTTAACCAAGAATGCCAAGATTAATGATAGAACAAAGCATATCAAGGTGAAATGTCATTTCATCCGAGATGTGATAAGTGCTAATGAAGTAAAAGTTGAGCAAATTGGCACTGAAGATAATCTTACAGACATGTTCACTAAGATTCTACCAGGCTCCAAGTTTGATTTACATGTTTCAGACTTAGGAATCAGATGAAGTTAGATTATTGACTTTAAAGGTGGAGACTTGTAGGTGGTTGAAGTCAATTTTCTTGTTATATGAGCCAGTCAAAGTACAAGGGCTATTTGTGCTATTTTCTTGTAGTTGAAGTATTGAGTTATATAATGTTTAGGGGTACATGTTGTCCGGAAAACTTGTTAACGGAAGTTAACTACCAGATTTTTCGATAAATAGGCAAGCTAGGGTTCTTAGTCTGTATTCTCAATTTCTTTCTTTCAAGATTGTAATCGTTCATATTCATATTCTATAACTTAATTCAGTGTTCAGAATTGTTCAAGAACTTCGTATTGATTTCGATCTTAATTGTTTTCAATTCAATTACAACAGTTATTAAAGCAAGAAGGCAAGAAAAGACCAATGCATGCGGCCTAAGGTTGATGCATCCTCCTTGAATTGATCGGTGTGCGTTTTTTTTTCTTCTTGTGTTTTGCATATAAATAGAAACTTTTCTCAATCAACTTAAAAGTTTTATTGGGGCATATTTCTTAGAACATTCATAGGTCGTTTTCTATAAATCTGTGAGTGCGTTCTCTATATTATAGAGAATGGTTATTAGTGGCTGTGAGTGGAAGATAGAGAATATGTTACTGTTTATTTTTATATTTGATAAAATACTGTTTATCTCTATTAATTTTTTATATTTGTTTAAAGTGGTTGTGAGAGAAGGAGAGAGAATATGTAATGATAAAAGTATAAAAGATATTATTTTATTAAAATTATAACAAAATTAGTGATTTTTAATGTAATTATAAAAATGAAAATACAGAGTGAGTTGCGAATGCTCTTAGTGAGATGTTTGTTAGTGAGATGTTTGTTAGTGAGATGTTTGTTAGTGAGATGTTTGTTAGTGAGATGTTTGTTAGGGACATCATTATGCATGTAAGTATTATTGGGGCATATTTCTTTAAGAGAAACTTAAAGGTAAAAGGTGCATTGGTTAACCCAAAAGATAAAACCAAGAACTCAAATGGTCTTGGTGGGTCCTAAAAGCAGTGTTTTCAGAATTGGATCGGACTAGCTGATCGGATCAGTTGGACCGAGAACCAGTCATATAATCGGTGCGATTGTGTGTATTTGAACCGTTTTCAGTTGAACCGGCTGGTTATCGATTCGAACGGTGAACCGGATCGATGGTCGAACCAAATTTCAAAAAAATTTATATTTATTTTTTCCTTTTAAATTTACATTTTTGAGTAAATTTAATAATTTATGATACATATTTTAGTTAACTAAGTGTTAATATTATGCTAAAAATACAAATTCACTTTAAAGCATATGTTATTTTTATATTTTGTTTTTGAAGTAGATATATAAAAATAATATTGGTTTTTTTCTCTATGACGTTATCCGGTTGGACATCCGACCAACGAAACACTTAGGCGACCGGTTCCCTCTATGGTCTGGTTTTAAAATATTTCCTAAAAATGGTTCTTTGAATGTCCGGCTCATATGTTCGTACATGATGGTGCGTAGACCACATTGATTTTTGTTGTCATGACTTTATTAACAAGATAACCTAATTTTTTTTGAGTTAATTTTTTTTTGAGTTAATTACAAGATTGATCATTGAACGCCGTTAATATTACAATATTGATCTTAACTTTTAAGAAATTACAGGTTTAATCCCAACTGTTTTACAAATCATAACACCATTATTGCTTGTGGATGACTGTTAGTTTTTCCAGTTAAGTAACTGTAAAATGATAAAAATACTATTTATATTTAAAAAAATAATAAGTGAGTGTGAAATGACATTCCCATCAACATTTGTGGCACTGAATTTGGGAAATTCTCTCTTTTACTACTAGGAGGTGAAAACCAAAACATATCATGCTTCACAAGTCACAAGATTAATCACAAAACAAACACAAGTTTATTCATCACCAACATTCAAACAAAAACACCAAACAAACTGTTCCAAACATCATTCACAATTCAGCATCAACCACCAGAAATCTCACCTAAAACCCACCCCTCAACCTCAACACAAGATGCAGAGTAGACTCCTTCTGGATATTATAATCCGCAAGCGTCCGGCCATCTTCAAGCTGCTTCCCTGCAAATATCAACCTCTGTTGATCCGGCGGAATCCCCTCCTTATCCTGAATCTTCGCCTTCACATTATCAATCGTATCCGAGCTCTCCACCTCCAGCGTGATCGTCTTCCCCGTCAACGTCTTCACGAATATCTGCATCCCACCCCTCAGCCTCAACACCAAATGCAAAGTAGACTCCTTCTGAATATTGTAATCCGCAAGTGTCCTCCCATCTTCAAGCTGTTTCCCCGCGAATATCAGCCTCTGCTGATCAGGTGGGATCCCCTCTTTGTCCTGAATCTTGGCTTTCACGTTGTCGATGGTGTCTGAGCTTTCGACTTCTAGGGTGATGGTTTTGCCCGTGAGGGTTTTCACGAAGATCTGCATTCCACCGCGGAGGCGGAGGACGAGGTGGAGGGTGGACTCCTTTTGGATGTTGTAGTCTGCGAGGGTGCGCCCGTCCTCGAGCTGTTTTCCAGCGAAGATCAGACGCTGCTGGTCTGGAGGGATGCCTTCCTTGTCTTGGATTTTGGCCTTCACGTTGTCGATCGTGTCCGAGCTCTCGACCTCGAGAGTTATCGTCTTGCCGGTTAGAGTCTTGACGAAGATCTGCATCTGTTCAATTCAAAACAGATTGTTGAGAACAATATTTGAACCAACAGATTCATTATTCAGTTACATTTGTGAAATGAAGATCAATCAAAACGCCTAGAATCACGAATCAAAACATTAACGTAATATCAAACGAAGGTGTACGGGTAAGGATTAGAGAATTCAATTCTTTGAAGTCAAAACTGAAGGACGAATCATTACAAAATCAGAACTATCAGGAACTTAGATGATTATATCTAAACTAAAAATATCACAGGATATCAAATGATAAGTTATCAACTGATCATAACGATTGTGTACTGTTGATTATTAGGTCGAATTGAACCTAGAAAGTTCTAATCATCATATAGATTAGAGAAAGCATAAAACAATTTAATAATCCATATCATTCGTGAAACGAAGATCAATAAAAAACGCTTAAATCACGAATCAAATCGTCAACATGATACGAAGGACGATATATGCTAAAAATTAGAGAATTCAATTGCTTGAAATCTGAACCGAAAACGAATCAATACAAAAGCAAAATCAAAAGATAATTGAACATAACTTTTGTGTTGATAATAAATTAAATCGAACTAAACCTAGAAAGTTCATATAATCATCATACCGATTAGAGAATTCAATTCCTTGTAATAAAAAACGAAATAGAAATCTATACGAAATCAGAATCATTCGTCAGTAAGATAATAGAATCTGAACAAAATACCGATTGATATCATAGTAAACTTGATTATCAGATCAAATTAAACCTAATAAGTTGAAATCATCATACGGATAAAAAACTAGTGATCTTAAAAGCAAATTTGAAGAAAATAAGACAGAATTAATAATCAATTTAAACAATTTTCAGAATTGAAAGTTGAAAAGAAACATACCTTGAGATGTGATTGAAGAACTCTAAGAAATTGAAGAATGTAAAAGGATGAAGGATAACGATGATTTTGGGGTGCTTTATAGAACAAGAGGGATGATGGTTCACGAAAAGGAAGGTTAACGTAACGTGTAGTTGGATGACAGACGAACGAGGATTTGACACGCGTGTTATTGGTTCATGACGAAACGCTAAGAACCGTCCGATTTAGATGTTTAATCGGCGGCCTTTTCTAGGGTAGCGATTATCTACTTATTTGAGTTTTAAAATCAAGTTGCACAAAACGACAAAGTTAATAAGTTACGACTACATTCACTAATATATTTTGGTTCCTAATATCTAGACACCCACCCAGATAAATCGACACCTCCTTGTATGTCGCGTTCCATACGCGGCGTATAGAGTCGAATGCACTGAAAACGAGGAAAATTGAGGGGGTGTCAGAGAACTATACGTCCCATATAGCCCTATACGACCCCCCTATAGGGCTATACGACGCGTATAGCTAATTTCGACACTGACTACGAGGAAAAATTCAGGGGGCTGTCAGGGGGTTATACGCCCCGTATAGGGCTATACGACCCCCCTATACGACGCGTACAAGGTTATACGACCTGTATAGAAATTTTGGGGTGTTGATTTAAAATAACGGGGTGTCTATTTAAAACGACCCTATATTTTTAATAATTAAATCATCAATTACTGTTGGCTATAATTTTTAGTTGGTCCCTGTCTCTTTAAAAACAATTATTCATAAATTAGTGCTAATTGGAAATGTTTTTTTTCTTTTTTCTTGAAACCATAAATGTGTGATTTTGATTCGAATAATAAATATTATTTTAGTCGGGTCTATTTATACGTTTTACAGCTAAGACCGTATTTTTAACTCCCTTTGGAGTCATGTCACTTGTGTTGCCTGGAGCATTAAACCACATCTCCATTAGCCTTGATGTGAATAACGACCAATATATGATGCAGACGGAACTATTCAGGATTCACGCATGTTTCGTCGGGTCATCAATCATATAATCATACAATCGAGAAGAAAAGGTTCCTCATAATAACAAGAGTTAATGGTAATCACTTTATGCTGCAATTCTTTAGTGGATTCATGCAACAATTTCGCACGACTTGTTGCACATCAATATATCATGATTGAGTCCGAATCTACGGCAATACAAGCCTAAAACAAGTTGCATGACATATTTTAGGATGTTGATCCACACATGTTCAAACTATAATGGTCTATTTTGATTATGATTATAATAAAGTTCATACAAGTTAAATACCACCTAGCGTTACCTATAAGATTATATGATTTACTCCAAACTATTGCATAAACCAAACAATCTAACGTATATGGGCGGTTCAATTATTTTCAAGCACCAAGCAAAGTAAAAAAGTACGACATTCTTGCAGTCTGATTAATATTTGTGATTTTGATTTTGCGCCTCTTAAAAAAAACTTACATATATAACAAACGAGTTCATACATCTTATTAGAATCAATAACATTCAATACTAAGTTATTAACTAACTAAGCAATTATGCAATCAAAATGATATCTCACATATCCACAATATCCTGTTTCATACAAGACAATCTTTCTTGGTGCACAAATCGGATTCTAAAATCGAGGCTCTTTTTGTATAAAATGTATTTTTTAAGGATCTTAACACATGAGAATTGATAAAACAAATGTTTTGTAAAGCATTTCTAAGACACACACAATCACAAGTATTAGAGTTAGAATGAGATTTAGTCATTATTTTTAAATATACTGATTGTATGCTCTTTTTGTTAAAACTAAAAATCAAATAAATATCTCGAACAACTTATTTGCGATACAATTTGTGAAACCTAAAAAAATTATAACGATAAATGACAAAGTTCTTGTCCTAATACTTTCTCATAAATTGATAAGACAAAAAATTATAGAACTATATTCAAGCAATAAAAAATGATATATGTTCTAGTAGGAGCTGATTCAAATAAAAAAATCATTTATCTAAAAAACCTTAAAAGCAATATAAGATTGACACATGACAATATTTAAAATTGGATAGAAAAGGTAATATTGTCTTTAATATTCAACAACATATAAACATCTTCAAAATTAGTTTTTTTTTATTTTCTTTAATCCACCATAACCATCAATCTTTTGTTTGTTAATTGTTATAGTCAAGGGGTATAGTTGAAGATTCGAACGCGATGAAGACTCATGTTAAGAATATTATATGAAGACTCGTTGGAGTATGTATAAAATACGGATGTTCGAATCAAGTTTAGTACATAAATATTGTTTATATTTATTTTTTCTAGTCGTATTTGTAGACGGTATTGTATTAAAATATTTATCATGGATACCGAGAATATCGTTGGAATTACTATCTTTTAATATAAAAGTGAATCAATTTCTTAAATCGTCGTAACGTTAAACATCACAAAAGCGTTGTCTTACGACAAAATAAACATAATGTGTTGTTTTATCATAAAACAACACATTATTAAATAAAACAACACATTTTTTAATAGTGATTTTTTTATTAAAAAATATTGCAATACCATACTTAAATTAAAGAGGATAAAACGGATAATTTTATGGTGCGATTAATTTTAAAAAATAATATCGTATAAAAAAGTTACGAACGTTTAAATAAAGTGGTAGAATTTAAAAAAAAGTTAACAAAAATGGTTTTTTACATACTAAATTTAGTACCACTTTTATATCTAAAAATTGATCTCTTTAAGCAAAAGAATTTTTTGTTTTAACCAGCACTTGTTCTAATATATAATCAAAAAATTGAGGGCCTCTAAAACATGAGTTCTTTAAGCAATAAGGATGACGAATATATATCAACTGTGCATAGACCATCAAACAAATAATCTAGCTTTGTCCAAGAAAGACTACGGCCGATGGACGCATCGTTAATCAATTATCCAAAAAAACAAGTTTCTCATCAACAAAATGGTCAAAGTAAATTGTTGGTGATATACTATTGGGTAAACTCATGTTATTTAACGGAACATTTTCACCAACAAAATGGTCAAACTTTCTCTAAAATCAAAATTTGTGAAAGTAAAACAAATGCTTTTGAATTTTTACAGCTATTTGAAGACATGATCCTCATAGATTGATGACTTAATTGTACGATTGAATACAAGTGACGTCAAATTTTTTTCATTTTAAAAAGCGTTAAATAATAATAAAATATTTGATTTTTAATCTTACTCTATTCCTAACGAAACTTAGGTAGATTCGTAGAGAAAAACTATGTCGTCCCAAAGGCGTATTCAAATTCTTATAGAACTTTATATTATAAAAGTTTTAAGAGAAAAACGAAGTAATCAACTGTATTAGTTATAAGTAAGCAAGCAAGCAGCATGATCAATAAGTAAGCAAGCAGTCAGGCTGCTTGCTTTCATCCACATAATAGAATTCAGCTGCATGCCTGCTTGCTATAAATGGAAGCCAATAGGTTTCCTTTAAAATATAAGTTTTCTTGAGAAGACTATATTATAAAAAGAATCTCGAGTACTCAATACCACACTTAGTGTTGATAATAATCGTTTTCACTCGAGTAGGAGCACGGGTAGGGAGACTCTATATCAAATTATCGTAGATAATTTTAAAATATGTTCTCATTTAAGTTATGTCGAGTTAATTATTATTTATTTTAGTGTTATTATTAGGATTAGTTGTAATGCCTCATTTCCAGGAAGCCTCAAAGTTGGTTAATTATAGCATAAGATCACGACCAACTTGTAAGGCCCTGCTCTCGGGAAGCCTTACAGTTGGTTAATCATAGCATAAGATCAATTTATAAACAAAACATTGCAGCGGAATTAAATAAACATTCGTTTAAAAGTTGTAGGTCATATAGTAATCACACATTTGTCTCCCAAATAAAATAAATATTGTACTTTTCAAACAAAAGAAAATGTTTTTATAAACATGGATGCCATTCATTGAACGCCAAGTAGCTTCCATCTCTGTGTCATCCTCAGCATCAACCCTTACTTGTCAACTATTATGCATAAAAGTCAGCTTTGCTGAGTGAGTCCTAGTTTTAAGTAATATAATAAAATATATACTTTTATTTCTTTTAATGATCACGCATACATCATAATACATAACATTTCTTGCGACGTATCGTATCATTAGACATGTTCATTATCTTTCTTTCATTCTTTTATTATCTTTCACTTCATCTTAAACGAGATTACACATAGCAAGAGCCCCCTGTTGATCGAAAATGAATGTTGATCCCTATCGGTACACATAAACGCGGTAGCTAACCCCCGACAGTTGATCCACACTGCAAGGCACATGGCCTGCTCATGAATACGAATCCATCATCATAAATTAGACCCACATAAGTGAAGTCCATCATAGTGGTGCAAGACTTTCATCATCATACGGGCCCGGGTGTAACATTACTTTAGTTCTACTTTTTATTAGTTTTATCTTCCACTTTAATATATAATACTTTACTTACTAAGTATACAACATATAAAGTACAGTTTACCATGAAGCATAACTATCATCAGGAAGACAGAATAACATAACACCGTATAATCGACCCTCTGTGGGACAGTGGTGGTTCGGGGGCGGCAACCCCTGATAGCAGGGTTCTAGGGGCAGCAGCCCCTAGTGGGGTCCAAGGGGCAACGCCCCTGGCTAGGGCCGGGCTGCCAGGTTAGGGCGCAAATTTTTTTATTTTAAGGACTTTATATAGTATATTTTGTTATAGGAAAATTTATTTTCTTGTTAAAACCCCTTGAAATCTTTACCTTGAAAACCTTAGGTTTACTATGCATAATAGCCCTAAAAACATGGAAAAAATTTTAAATAAGGGGATCTAGAACTTACCTGGTCAAAGTATATAGTTTCACGACTAAGCTTCCTAGGCTAGATTCGCACTACACAGCCTGCACATAAGGCAACACTCAAATAGGTCATTTCTATGCAATTTCGCTGCTAGTTTCGCTGGCAGATTCACTGGCAGTTTCGCTGGTAGGCTCGCTGGCAGTTTCGCTGGTGGGCTCGCTGGCAATTTCGCTGCCAGTTTTGCCCAGCTTCGCACGACAATTTCTCTGCAAGGTACGCCCAACTTTTGTTGGAATTTTCTAGGTACGCAGGTTCTACTGGTCAACTAGGGCACTAGAAAAATTACCAACGAAACTGTAGTTTCACTGGGAATTCTCTTAGTTTCGCTGGATGAGTCCACAGTTTCGCTGATCGGGCTTCGTTGGACGTGCAAAAACGACGAACCAGCCCGTTTCTAACGCAAAATCTTAAATGTTTACGTCCAAATCCTTAGTTTATCATCCATGAAACTATATCTAACATTTTTACACGTTTTTATACGTAAAAATATGACCTTTATATGATTCTTTGAAACATTTGAACCCAAAACCCTAGAAATTCGGATCTGTTCTACAGAGGTGTTTAGAGGACGATTGTTACCTTGATTTGTTGCTCATTTCTTGTGGTTTGAAGCTCCAACTTGCAGATATTCAATATCTTTCATAATAGCACACCAAATCCTTTTGTTTTCTTAACTTTCTCTCTCTACTATCTCTCTCTACTTTCTCTCTTTAGAAGCTTGGGGGCTAGGGTTGCAAATGAGGGGATGGAGGCTGGTCATGCATGTTTAAGGGCTGATTAAAGGCCCTTAAACCTATCAAAACTTAGCCCATTATGGTTAATTTAGTCCATAACCCACCTTTCCTTATTTATATTAATTAACCCTTAACAAAGCCCATTATTATTAAATGGCTTGCTTCGGAAATTTCGTGGCGTTACATTAGTATTAGTATAGTATTATTATTTTAGGCATTATGGTTATCGCTAGGATTGGGTTTTAGGTAGCCCAGCCTTAGTTAGGCATGGACTGATCACCATGCTTAAATAAGGTAGTGGTAGCTTATATCCAACCATGACAATGACTAGTTAGTTGTACCATCACCTAACCTAGGATTACTTAAACTGTGTCAGGACCTTGAAATATCACCAGATCTTACTAGGAATTGATTATCAACTGTTGAGCAACTGTTAAATTGGTGAGTTATCATGTCTGTTTTCAAAACTATGATAATATACTCGTTTTGTCTGTACTGGTAACAATTATAGTGCTTACATATATGCACAGGTTGGTTGGGGTATACAGGATCTTGATATATTTAATAGGACGTGTCAAACTGGCTGAAAAGAGGATAGGGTTCCTCGTATGCATTAGACACATGCTCATACCTATTTAACAGCTGGGAGGGTCTGACAAACCCGCTGCTAGTGGTTGTAGTAAAATCAGGAAAGACGCTGTGCCTGTGGACCTAAATATCATAACCTATATTGTATGCATGTCAAAGTTAATTATGTAAATCTATAGCATGAGCTCACCAACATTAGCTTACGTATTTTTAAGTATATGTATCACAGGTAATCCGTGTACTACTCTAGGAACAATGATGAGAGAGTCAAATCGAGAGCTGTAGAAGTGTATAGTTGTTTGATATTGTAATTAAATAATATATTATACTCAGAATGTTGTAAGTTTGTAATGAAAACTAAGTTTGCTTTCACTGTAAGTTGTATCAAGTGTGCACGTCCAACCGGGTTTCGGGTGGGGTGTTGTAAGGCCCACCTTTCTCAGGGAAGCCTCACAGTTGGTCATTCACAGCAAAACATCGAGTTAAAACAGTCATTTACTCATATGTGTATAAATATATATTGCAGCGGAAAATACTGTAAATTTCAATCCATTACAAATGAAATATAAACATTGTCTTTAATTCTTAAAATCTATTTAAAGTCCTATTAATCTTTTCTTCATCAGGGATGCCAGTCTTCTAGTGCCAAGTAGCTTCAGTCCCATGCCTCTATTCCATAGCTCTAACTCTTACCTGTCAACTGATATGCATACAAAAGTCAGCTTCGCTGAGTGAATTCTAGGTTTACTTTGCTAAATAACTTTCGTAAGAGATATTAGCTTTATCAGTTGAAAATTTGTTCTCGTCTATCAAGCATCAATACATACAGGCTATCACTCTATCGATACTTTATCATTGCTTTTCATTTCTCGTTATTTATTACTCTTCTTTATCCGTCAATTCTCTGTCACTATCGGTGCCTAGGCTCGCCTAGGACTTTACCGACACGCCAATTAAGGGCTTACAGTCGTACTCGATCGGGCCATTATTGTCATGCCAATTCAGGGCTTACAGACCTGCCTGTTCGAGCATTACTTTATCCGGGTGAGGGCACAACAAATGCAACCCTCCTTTAGCCATTGCTTGCAAGTCTTTACTTTATCCCTTGCCTGCAGGACTTTACTTGCAAGACTTTACTTTATCCAGGTACACGTTATGGGCCACATAACATTTCTTTACGTTTCACTTTCTTATTTAAGTTATATATATATAATATAACACAACACATCTCGAAGGAAATCCATCACTACAAGGTTATATCTCAATAAGAAAAAACACATTATCAATTCGTTAGAAAATCCCATTTTCCGTATAAGATAGTAAGTAAAACTTTACTCTAAAAGAACTGATCATAAAAGTATATATATCTTAGTATGCATACCGCCCCAAAACATTTAAAGCATGTATAAAATGGGGGATCTAGAACTCACCTGAACTTGTCCCAGTAGCTTAAATTCTAAGTCACTTAAGCTATAGCCTGAATACTCTAGCTGCACAAAAGTTAATACGCAAAAACGTCATTTTCTTCATAGTTTCGCTGCCAGTTTCGCTGGTAGTTTCGCTGCCAGTTTTGCTGGTAGTTTCGCTGCCAGTTTCGCTGGCAGTTTCGCTACCAGTTTCGCTGGGCAGCACTTCTGCTAGTTTCGCTAGACAGATTCGCTGCCTTGAGCGCCCAACTTTCGTTGGAACTTCCTAGTTTGCTATGTCTATAGGTCAGCCTAAGTACTTAGCGAAGTTATCAGCGAAACTATAGTTTCGCAGTAGAGAAACTGTAGTTTCGCTAGGATTCTCCTAGTTTCGCTGGATAAATGCACAGTTTCGCTGGATGAATACTTAAATTCGCTGGATCGGGGCCCAGTTTCGCTGGATGAACAGAAACTCAGATCCAGCCCGTTTTTAACCCAAAACCTTAACTTTTTACGTCCAAATCCTTAGTTTACCTTCCATGAAACCAAATCTAAGCTTTTTACACGTTTTCATACGTAAAAATTCGACCTTTATGTGTTTCTTTAAACTTTTCAAAACCCCAAAACCCTAGAATCCGGGTTTGATCTACAGAGGGCCTTAGAGGTCGATTTTTACCTTGTTTTGTTGCTCTTTCCTTGTGTTTTGATGCTCCAATCCACCAGAACTTCAATCCTTCCAACCTTCAAGCTCTAAATCTTGAATTTCTTCACTTTCTCTCTCTACTTTCTCTCTCTACGAATTTGGTGGCTAGGGTTGTAATGTGATGGAATTGATGGGGTTTTAACATGTTTATCAAAGTTTCATACAACTTGTTTATATGAAAAACGCAGCGGAATGTATGTTTTAAAACATGTTATTAAATTAATTGTTAAACCATTTTAACAAACAACCCCAACCCATGGATCTTTATACAATGCATACAATAATGAAACATAAGATGGACAAGATTCTACAACCTTTGTAGCTTCCTTAAAACCGAAAATAAGAAGTGAAGATGATGATGTTTGTAGCTGAAACTTCAACGGAGAAGCTCTCAAGAGGCTATACCCGAAGCTTCTTCAAACACCTTGATTGCTAGGAATCTCTTGACACCTCTTTTCAGCAAACAAAACCCGATTTTGAAAGCTGAAAGCTGCTGTTTTTTTCTTCTCAAAACCGTAGGATGGAGGGAGTGAATTGAGAGAAAGAAAGACTTGCATGCAAGGAGAATATGGAATGTCTTGGAAAAATGTCTAAGCATGCTTAAAGTTATACCCATTTACAAGACAATGAGAGGGAATCTCATGCTTGGGGCGGCCGAACCTATTAAGTGGTCAATGGTCCCACTTTTTTAAACTTTAAACACAAATAAACTCATAATTCTCAAGTTTATAAAGTTTATAACTAGTTTTATAAACTTTATAAATCAAACATCCCTTTATTTGTTGTCATTTAGTAATACTAATTAATGAAAACAAATAATATCTCATGAACAATTATTCACATAATAATGTTCATTTGTATAAGCAATAATTTAGAAGTCCATTTTCTAAATTGGTGTCATTATTTATTTGTATGATCTTATCCACAAATAAATTATCTATTGGTGTTTAACAAGCTTGTTATTGGGTATGACCCGACTTGGATCATATCACACTAGCCACATCAATTTAATATGTATCTTGGGCAGATCAAATCTTTCAATCTCCCACTTGCACAAGATTCATAGAAAATTGATGCAAGCAGCAAATAACGCCTAGCAACGGTTTGCTACCCCTAATGTATATGACTAAGTGCCATTCAATAACATCATCCCTTCCAAGTACCTTACTTGAATATGATTTAGGTGAATCAATCATCTATCCTTTTGTTGCAGATGTCATGTTAAATCCAAGAGACACAGAATTGTCATTCTCTGATGATTTAACTTTAATAGGCCTTAGACATCTTACTCTCAACGAATAAGAGGAACAAATTCCATCTTGACTACATACGTCTCTCACAATCACCTCATATCATACCTGAACTTAGCCTTATGTACTGCCAATTTTCAGAACAGCAAAGTACTAAGTCAAAGTACAATACTTAGTGAATATCAAGACCCAATATGTATCTCAGGTCTGAGGATACAATGATATTCGCCTTTACTCAATATCTCTTATGACTAATCACAAGGATTCCATGCAGAAATAATTGAGAGCGGGTCAGTCCAATATCTATATCCCATAGATATCAATGAACCTTGGTAGCAACCTCTTGCTTTATATTCATACCTTATGAATATCAACCAATCCAATTTCATTATAGTCTTACATTCATAATTGTTCCCACAAGTATGATCGACTACGGACGTTTAGAATAACTTATTTATTCACGGATTTAAACATGCTAAAATAGAAGAACAAATGATAATAATTATCATATAATTAAGTCAAATAACATAAGTTCTAATATCTAAATACAAAATACAACATCAAACCCAGTCACTTGAATATCTAAGTCCCATGGCACAAGCATGGACTTCATGTTTTGCCCTTTCAAGGAGCTTTGTGAGTGGATCCGCAATGTTTTTATCAGTGTGGACTTTGCGAATACATATCTTTCCTTTTTCAACTTCATCCCTTATGTAGTTGAATCTCCGTTCAATGTGCCGAGTCTTTTGATGAGCACGAGGTTCCTTGATTTGAGCAATCGCACCCTCGTTGTCACAAAAGATCTCTAGGGGATCCTGAATGGAGGGGACTACCCCTAGATCGGCTATGAATTTCTTCAGCCATGCAGCTTCCTGTGCTGCCATTGAAGCGGCGACGTATTCAGACTCTGTAGTGGACAATGCTACGACTTCTTGCTTTGAGCTTTTCCAAGAAACAGCTCCGCCATTCAGAATAAAGATGTACCCTGATTGAGATCGTGAATCATCTCGATCGGTTTGGAAACTCGCGTCTGTGTAACCTTTTACTACGAGTTCCTCTTCACCAGACCCGTAGATCAAGAACATATCCTTGGTCCTCCTTAGGTACTTCAGAATGTTCTTGACAGCCATCCAATGACTATCACCAGGATTTTGCTGGTATCTACTTGTCATGCTTAAAGCGCATGACACGTCTGGTCTAGTGCATATCATTGCATACATGATGGATCCTATAGCAGATGCATATGGGATTGCTTTCATTCTATTTTGCTCCTCCTTTGAGCTTGGACATTGAGTCGTACTCAATATTGTCCCTCTTTGAATAGGTACACTACCTTTCTTAGAGTTTTCCATCTTGAACCTTTTCAAGATTTTGTCAATGTATGCACTTTGATTCAAACCAATCAGCCGCCTTGATCTATCCCTATAGATCTTTATTCCCAGAATATAGGCAGCTTCACCAAGATCCTTGATGGAAAAACAACTTCCAAGCCAGGTTTTTACACCTTCCAAGGTTGGGATGTCGTTTCCAAATAGTAGTATGTCATCAACATACAATACTAGGAAGGTTATTATGCTCCCACTAGCCTTTTTATACACACAAGCCTCATCAGCGTTTTTGATGAAGCCAAATTTCTTTATCTCCTCATCAAAACGGTGATTCCAGCTTCTCGATGCTTGCTTCAATCCATAGATTGATTTCTTTAACTTGCATACTTTATCAGGATGTTTTGGATCGACAAAACCTTCAGGCTGAACCATATAGACATCTTCCTCAAGATATCCATTTAGGAAAGCGGTTTTGACATCCATTTGCCAAATCTCATAGTCATAATGAGCAGCTATGGCAAACAGTATCCTTATAGACTTTAGCATTGCAACAGGTGAGAAGGTTTCATCATAATCAACCCCTTGAGTTTGAGTGAAACCCTTTGCTACAAGTCTAGCTTTGTAAGTATCCAAGTTTCCATGCATATCGGTTTTCTTCTTGAAAACCCACTTACTTCCAACTACTTTGGAATTAAGAGGTGGTACAACAAGTTCCCAAACTTGATTGTCATACATGGATTGCATCTCAACGTTCATGGCTTCAAGCCATTTGTCACAATCCAAATTGGACACTGCATCATGATATGTGGTTGGTTCATCTGAATCTACCACGTAGCATCCATCCATGAAAAATCCGTATCTTTCAGGTGGATTACTAGTTCTACCACTTCTGCGAACGTTTTGTGTGTATTGATCAACTGCTTGATCACTTTCAACATCCTCATGTTGAGTGCTAGCTTCAACCAAACGTGCATCGGGTTGTGAATCTTGATCCTCCTCAAGATCCACTGTTCTACTGCTAGTTCCTTCCATAAGGAACTTTGTTTCTAAGAACTCGCCCTTTCTGGCAACAAATACCTTTTGTTCCAGTGGATCATAGAAATAATATCCCATAGAATCTCTGGGATATCCAACAAAGATACACTTGGTGGATCGGACATCTAATTTGTTTGGGGTGGGAGTCTTAACATAAGCCTCACAACCCCAGACCCTTAAGTATGATAGGGATGGAACTCTTCCATGCCATATCTCAAAAGGTGTCTTTTCCACCTTTTTGGTTGGGGCCATATTCAAAATACGGGCCGCGGAGAGCAAAGCGAAACCCCAAAATGATAGAGGTAATGTGCTTCTAGCCATCATAGATCGAACCATATCTAATAGGGTTCGATTCCTCCTCTCAGACACACCATTATGTTGTGGTGTTCCAGGTGGAGTGAGTTGTGAGACAATCCCACAACTCCTAAGATGATCTTGAAAAACATCACTTAGGTATTCACCGCCTCTATCGGTACGGAGAACTTTAATTGATTTGTTGAGTTGATTTTCTACTTCATTCTTGAAGATTTTGAACATTTCAAAAGCTTCATCCTTGTGCCTTAATAAGTACACATACCCATAGCGACTATAATCGTCGGTAAAGGTAATGAAGTATCTCTCACCATTCCTAGTTATTGGCTTAAAAGGACCACATACATCCGAATGTATGATGCCTAATAAATCTTTTGCCCTTTCGTTAGTTCCACTAAAGGGTGCCTTAGTCATTTTTCCTTGTAAACAAGATTCACATACATCAAATGAATCACATTCATTTGTTTTTAAAAGACCATTCTTTTGAAGCGTTTGTATACGTTTCTTGTTTATATGACCAAGACGGCAATGCCAAAGGTAGGTATCACTCAAATCTAATTTGAGTCTTTTGGTGGTTGCTTGGTATATAGAGCTATCATATGTTGCGTTTTCATGAACTAATTCATAAATGCCATTACAAGGTATAGCTTTAAAATAAAATACATGATTTAAAGAAACATGAATATCATTATCAACAAACTTGAAATCATAATCATATTATCTTAAACGGGAAACAGAAATTATGTTCCTAGTCAAACTAGGAGCATATAATACATTATTTAAAATAACTTCCAAACCACTTGGAAGCTTCAAAATGTAGTCTCCTTGGGCATCCACATGAACCTTTGCACCATTGCCCATGAAGAGACTTATTTCCCCTTTTTCATAATGCTCATTTCTTCTGAACCCCTGCAATAAATTACAAATGTGAGTTCCACATCCGGTATCTAATACCCATGTGTTAGAAGAAATAACATTCAGTTCAACATGTATCATGTAAATTATACCTGAGGTTTTCCCCGCATCCCTCTTTTCTCTCAACTCTTTGAGATAGACTGGACAATTTCTCATCCAATGCCCTATCTCACCACATTTGAAGCATGGGTCGTTCACAGCAACCTTATGCTTCTTCTCCTTGGGCTTCGGAGGTTGCGCCCTAACAGCCATCTTTCCCTTTCCCCTAACATGACCCTTTCCTTTGGCAACAGTTGCCTTAGGAGGGGGTAGAGACTTTCTCTTTTTCCCACCTTCACTCATGGTGAGAACGGGTAAAACCCTCTTACCCATTCCCGCCTCAGCTGATTTGAGCATAGAATGAAGTTCATTTATGCTCTTGTCCCATCCGTTCATGTTGTAGTTCATGACGAATGCCTTAAACCTTTTAGTTAGGCCATTAAGGATCAAATCCGTGGCCAACTCTTTTGAGACGGGACAGTTCAGCCTTTCAAGGCGGTCGATGTGGCTTTTCATCTTAAGAACATAAGATGAAACTGATTGGGATTCCTCCATCCGACATGCATTAAGCGCTTGAACCGTTTCGTAGCGCTCCACTCTAGCTTGTTGCTGGAACGTTTCCCGCAACTGAGTGATCATGTCATAAGCTGCATGGAGCTCATACTCCTTTTGGAGTTCGGGTGTCATACTTGCTAACATTAGGCAAGAGACTTGGACGGAGTCTTCCACATATCTAACCCAATCATTATACGCTTCCACATCTTCCTCGTCAGGTTCATCGGGGATGGGGTCATCAAGGATGTAGGCCCGCTTTTCTTGTTTGAGAACAATTCTCAAGTTGCGGTACCAATCCATGAAATTGTTAGGTGTCAGACGATCCCTTTGAAGGATCGCCCTTAGGGATTGGTTGTTTTGGTTTGGTACATCATTATTAGCGTTGTTGTTGTCGGCCATCTACAAGATTTTACAAAGTTCCATTAGTAATCGTTGATATAATTATATTTTATTTATCAATACCCTTTATGTCTCATAGACCATTAATAAATAAAATTTTAGAATCCAACGTTATATTTAAATATTGGTTAGGTGACCTTTATCCCATTATTTAAATAAACAAGGTAGTCATAAATGACAATTACAACCTATTGTAACTTCTAGTGGTATGAGATCGTTTGAACATCTTATGTTTATAACGGCATGTTTATCCCATCAACACCTTTTGTAAAAACATATTTTAGGTGATCCATTCAATATATTTTACAAATCAAGTTGTCCTACTTACACACACGTGTGAGTTTACTACATAAGTGGTTAGGTGACCTTTATCCCACAAACATGGTATTCTCACCTCAAGTTACAAGTTCCCTCAAAGTGGTTAGGTGACCTTTATCCCACTAAAAGTTTGCAAGTAACTTAAGTGTTGTGTAAAAGGATGGTGTTTAACTTGTTTTTCAAAAGGGATTTATAATTTGACAATTCTTGTTTAGAAAAGTCTATGTACCATATGATTGTATGCATTCAACCATATGGTACCCTATTGGTTCTTTTAAATAAAACCCATTTTATTTTGTAAACCATTAACTCCTTTTATAGAACTATTCTATTTATGCTTAATGATTTGAGAACCAATTACTTGTTTATTGTTTGTTTTAGTTGAGGTTTGTTAATCACATCCAAATACTCAAAACAAACATCATCATATGCATTCAACCAAACATAAACAAAACAAGTCATATATGCATAACAAAGCATACTAAGTTGATCACACTTGTTTAGCCAAAACAAGTGTGTCAAATGGTCATATCCTAAGGGTTTAGAATCATGACACATGGTTGACCAAAGAGACTCCCACTTGAAACCATATCTTCAAGAATCCTCTTTGTCCATCTTTTCTTCAAGTCTTGATCTTGAGCTTCCTTACAAGATATGTATCCTAATACATTTTTCTAGTAAAGATAAACTCCTAATCTATTTATTACAAACCATATGAATAAATAAATTACAAGACTAGACTTGAAACAAAAATAAATTATTACATGCCCAAATGAATATAACATGACAACCAATCATTCAATCCAAATGGTCTAGGCTTTGTTATGCATAATCAACAACAACATATTCAAACATACATAAGAAGTCGATTTTTGGCAGCCCCTTAAAACCCATGTTTTTGGCCAACATAAACCAAGAACTAATGGGTTTAGTCCATGCAAACAATTATCTTATAAACTAGAGTTTTAAAGATCCTAATATGCATAATATAGCATCTTTAAAACATCAAAAGGGGGCACCAAAACAGCCCCTTAAACCCACGGTTTTGGTGCTGTCCAAATTGAAATACAAAGTGTAATATATGTATGCATATGTATAAGTGGCTCTAGATGCCATTGATGGGGTTTTAACATGTTTATCAAAGTTTCATACAACTTGTTTATATGAAAAACGCAGCGGAATGTATGTTTTAAAACATGTTATCAAATTAATTGTTAAACCATTTGACAAACAACCCCAACCCATGGATCTTTATACAATGCATACAATAATGAAACATAAGATGGACAAGATTCTACAACCTTTGTAGCTTCCTTAAAACCGAAAATAAGAAGTGAAGATGATGATGTTTGTAGCTGAAACTTCAACGGAGAAGCTCTCAAGAGGCTATACCCGAAGCTTCTTCAAACACCTTGATTGCTAGGAATCTCTTGACACCTCTTTTCAGCAAACAAAACCCGATTTTGAAAGCTGAAAGCTGCTGTTTTTTTTCTTCTCAAAACCGTAGGATGGAGGGAGTGAATTGAGAGAAAGAAAGACTTGCATGCAAGGAGAATATGGAATGTCTTGGAAAAATGTCTAAGCATGCTTAAAGTTATACCCATTTACAAGACAATGAGAGGGAATCTCATGCTTGGGGCGGCCGAACCTATTAAGTGGTCAATGGTCCCACTTTTTTAAACTTTAAACACAAATAAACTCATAATTCTCAAGTTTATAAAGTTTATAACTAGTTTTATAAACTTTATAAATCAACATCCCTTTATTTGTTGTCATTTAGTAATACTAATTAATGAAAACAAATAATATCTCATGAACAATTATTCACATAATAATGTTCATTTGCATAAGCAATAATTTAGAAGTCCATTTTCTAAATTGGTGTCATTATTTATTTGTATGATCTTATCCACAAATAAATTATCTATTGGTGTTTGACAAGCTTGTTATTGGGTATGACCCGACTTGGATCATATCACACTAGCCACATCAATTTAATATGTATCTTGGGCAGATCAAATCTTTCAGGAATGGGGCTGATTATGCATGTTTAAGGGCTGATTAGGGCCCTTAAACCCACCAAGTCTAGCCCATTAAGGCTAATTTGATCCATAGCCCAGTAATTTACCCCTTTATTTCTTAAATTAACCCTTAAAAGCCCGTTATTATTAAATGGCTTGTTTCGGGAAATTTCGGGGCGTTACAGGTGTCACAGTTGGTATCAGAACATGAGATTTTAGCGAATTAGGTATTATAGAAATGCCTAAGCTTTAACCAGTAGAGCTCTATAAGATTAATGTTAAATTCAGGTTGTGCCAAATAGCAAGTCTTAAGAAAAAAAATACTCATGTTGCTTAGATTGATGTAAGATTGACGTAAGATTAAATAACCTACGCCATGTCTTTTTATTCCATAAATATGTATTATATAAATGAATTTGTGTAACGTATCTATTATGTTATAAGTATGCTTAGCACATACCAATAACTTCAGTATAATTATATAAACCTATAGGTAGGTGCAATGTTTGAACATAGAGATGATCAAGTATCTAGACATGAGCAATGATCAAGACGCGAACAAGTCAGTAGCAAGACGGGAGAAAGTTCTTATAGGACTCGAACCTCCTCCCATAGTGTTAGATCTCGATCTAGTATGAACCCAATTCTAAATGTTGAAGCTATCCATAACATAGCAGCGAAGGTCTCAAAGATATTAATGAATGCATAAACTAGTAATGCTTATAAATCAAAGGAGAAACTTGAAGAAAGCTCGGCTACTTCCACGCCTGTACAAGCAAGGGAAAGAATGAAAGGAACCAAATCAAAGGAATGCACATATAAGCATTTCATGTCCTGTAAACCTCCGCCCTTCGATGGAAGAAAAGGAGCCATGGAAGCTCAAGACTAGTTGTATCGGATGGAGTCAGTATTGGATGTTTGTGACTGTAACGATAATAACAAAGTACGGTTCACTGTACATATGTTTGAATCTGAAGCCCTTCACTGGTGGAACGTTATGGTCCGAATCGAGGGTAAAGAAAAAGTCAAGAAGATGAACTGGGAGGAAATTTTTCATAAGTTCATTACTAAATTCTATCCTTCTAGTGAAACTGAACAATTGGAAGTGGAGTTCTTCCAGTTAAAACTTGGAAACAAGACATACCGAGAGTATGTTACTTGTTTTAATAAAGTATCTCGACTTGTTCCTCATCTAGCAACAATTGAGGAACAACTGATCAATAGGTTTATCTAGGGTTTACCATCCAAAATGGGGGTTTTCATTAAATCCAAATTCCCCAAAACATTTTCAGAAACGGTTGAAGCTGATGTTATCATGGCCGCCGAGATGTTACGACGACAAGCTGAATCTCCTGCACCAAAAATAAAATGGGAAGAAGGAAAAAGAGACACAAGAAATAACATCTTCAAGAAACCTAGAGAAATGCCTCAATGCAGATTTTGTAAGAATAATCATCCGGGGCCATATCGTACACAACCATGCCCTAATTGCAAAAGGACCAGGCATATTCTTCAAGAATGCAAGGAGAACAGAAAATGTTTTGAATGTGGAGATGTAGGAAATTTAAAACCTAGTTTCCCAAAACTTCAAAATGACAACAATCTACAACCAAACAAACCTAAAGGGCGTGCATTTGTACTGACCATGGAGGAAGCCCGTAATACTCCAGATATGGTACTGGTATGTATCTTGTCAATCATATATATACACACGTATTATTTGATTCTGGTGCCAATAAAAGTTTAGTATTAAATACTTTTAGGCACTATTCGACCAAGAATCATAAAATTTAGATCATACCTTTATAGTAGAAATGGCTGATGGGAGTCAAAAGGAAATCACCAATATTATAAAAAACGGTATCAAAAATTTAAATGGTTATCCATTTTATATTGATTTAATGCCATGAACTAGGAGAATTTGATGTATTTATAGGAATTGATTGGTTAGTCCTACATCACATAGAAATAGTGTGTGATAAAAAAATCGTTTGACTCTAGTTACCCAATGTCAAACGGTTAACCATATTAGGAGATCACGCCGAAAAGACTAAAAATCTCATGACGATAGCACAAGCATAAAAAGATATGAGAAAAGGATGCATTGCCTTTTTGGCATATTGTGTAAACACCACAGAGGATAAAAAGATTGAAGATGTGTCAGTAGTAAGGGAATACCTTGAGGTATTTTCGGATGAGTTTGCATGACTTTCACTTGATAGACAAGTGGAGTTTCGTATTGACTTAGTACCTGGGATAGCACCGATTACCAAGTCTCCGTACAGACTATCCCTGACAGAAATGCAAGAACTCAAGAAGCAACTAGAAGAACTACTTAAAAAAGGGTTTATTCAGCTAAGCACTCCGCCTCGGGGAGCACTAATCCTGTTTGTTAAGAAGAAAGATGGGACAATGCCTATGTGCACTGATTATAGAGACTTGAATAAAGTCACTATAAAGAATAAGTACCCCTTACCATGGATCGATGATCTATTTGATCAATTGTAAGGAGCAAGTTATTTTTAAAAATAGACTTGCGATCTGGACATCATCAGGTAAAGGTCACGTTAGAAGATGTGCCTAAGACTGCTTTCAGGACTAGGTACGGTCATTGTGAATTTTTGGTAATGCCCGTTTGGGCTTACCATGCACCTGCAATATTCATAGACCTTATGAATAGAGTTCGTAAACCGTATCTCGATAAGTTCGTGGTTGTATTTATCGATGACATTCTGATCTACTCTAAGAACAAGGCAGATCATGAACAACACCTCAGAGAAATTTTTGAATTGTTTAAGAAAGAAAAACTTTATGCAAAGTTTTCCAAGTATGAGTTTTGGATACGTGAAGTTCAATTCCTAGGCCATGTAATCAATGAACAAGGAATAGAAGTTGATCCTATGAAGGTCGAGGCTATCAAGAAATGGAAAATGCCAAAGAATCCTATTAAGATCAAAAGATTTCTTGGGTTAGGAGGATATTATAGAAGATTTATTCAATACTTCTCTAAGATTGCTATGTCATTAACAAAATTAACCCAAAAGGCCTCTAAGTTTAATTAGGGACCTAAACAAGAAAAACCTCTTACACATTGAAACTGAAGTTGTGCAGCGTTCCAATATTATCACTTCATGAAGGAACTAAAGATTTTGTTGTCTATTGTTACGCGTCGTATTATGGTATGGGATGTGTACTCATGCAAAGGGGTAAAGTAATTGCCCCGCATCTCGACAATTTAAGAATCATGAACGAAACTACACAACCCATGATTTAGAACTTGGTGCTGTAGTGTTTGCACTAAAAATTTGGAGACATTATCTTTACGGAACAAGATGTACTATTTATACTGACCATAAAAGTTTGAAACACATATTCAAGTAGAAATATATATTCATCAAAGACGTTGGATGGAGTTATTAAGTGATTATGATTGTGAGATTCAATAACATCTAGATAAGGCTAATGTAGTACCTGATGCATTAAGTAGAAAGGAGAAGCCCCAACCAATAACAATTAATGCATCTAGAGTAGAGGTTAAAACTGGTCTCCTGAAACAAATTAAAAATGTATAACAAGAAGCTTTAAGTAAGAATCAAGTGAAGGAAAGAATGCTTGGGTGACTAAACTTGTTGATAGCCAGAAACGATGATATCCTAAGATTTAACGACAGAATATGGGTTCCTAGTTTTGGAGGACTACAGGATATAATCTTAGATGAAGCCCATAAGTCTAAGTATTCTATCCATCCTGGTAGTGACAAGATGTACAAAGATCTAAGGAATGACTATTGTTGGTCGGGAATAAAACTATCTATAGCTCGATACGAAGAAAAGTGTCTCACTTGCCTTAGAGTGAAAGCAGAACATAAAAAACCATCAGGCGCTCGCCCTGGTCATTGTGAATGCTCTGGCGCTCGCTCTTTGCTCCTCTGTTCTAGTCTTTTTCCCTGCTCCGGAACTCTCTGACCTCGGCTTCTTACACTCCCTACTCAGGTGGTCTACTTCACCACAGTTGAAGCACCTCGCTGCTCTGCAATCTCTAGAGATGTGGCCAGGCTTCCCGCACTTAAACAGACATTAAGCCCCGGCCTGCACTCTCCAGCGTGCTCCTTTCCGCACTTCCCGCATCTCTTCACTCCCGAGCCTGTGGCAACCACCCGTCGATCATCCACCCTAGCCTTCTTGTGGTTTGCCGGAGCACCACCCCGTCCAAACCGCTTCCCGTTCCAGTTCCGGTCACCACCACCTTTCTTACTCACCTCAGCCACCACTACCTCCCTTTCATCATACAGTCTCCCAGCCAATTCAACCACTGACCTAAACGTACTCGGTCGAGCGGCGATCATGTGCCTACGGATATCCGCCGGCAAGCCCTGGATGTATCGTTTAATCTTCCATGACAGGGGCGTCACCTGATCCGGCACCAGCCGTGCCATATCATTGAAGTTGGTGGTGTACTGTTGATATGTCATGGTTCCCGCCTCCAGCTGCAGGAACTCTCTCTCCACCTTGTCCAACTCCCGATGAGGACAGAACTCTTCAATCACTAACTTCTTCAGCTCGCTCCACCTCATCCTACCAATCACCCTACCACCCTCGGCTTGGACAATATTGTCCCACCAGCATAGAGCCGAGTCCACAAACGAATGGGTGGTAAACATTACCTTCTGGTCCTCCCGGCACTTGCTGATTTCTAGAACAGCCTCCATCTCGCTCACCCATCGGTGAGCAGCAGCAGCAGTGCCATTGCCATCAAAGGTAGGGGGCTTGCACCTTTGGAATGCCCCATAATTACAGCCTCATGCTACCTCCAGCACAGGCTCTTATTCCTCCTCTTCCTCATCAGTAGGGATAACCGTATCGGTCTCGGGTAGTGCTCCTTATGGGTCACCTGCTCAACCCTGGGCCTTCCTCTTGTGACCCGTGGTCAGGCACAACGTCCACCACGTACGCCGCCTCATGAAGCCTTAGAAGATCTACCTCCAGCCATTCTCTAACACACTATAAGATTCAAATACTAACACGGTCATTCAGGATAATAGCTCAGTTTATGTCAAGTATAGTAAGTCCCTAGTTACAGTGACCCGTTATGATTAGCCACTTACTTTACTCTTCATACCCTAAGCATTTTCTATCCTAACTACATCCGTATCTAAATCTACTAAGGGCAAACAGATCAAATAACATGCGTACATAATACCGGTTAACATTAAAGAATATACCTGATGGCACGTAGCTACTTGGACTGGCATCCCTTTCCTTTGTCCTATTCTCAGTTTAAGTTTAGGTTTATTTTAAAAATATTTACCCGTTTTACTTAAACTTTGACTCTGATACCAACTTGTAAGGCCCCGTTCCCGGGTTCCTCACAGTTGGTCATTCATCGCGCATAAAACATACATTTATTTAAAACATCACAGCAGAAATTAATCAAAACCATTTTATATATATTAATGACATCTTTTGCAAAGTCATACAATACAGTTAAACGTTACAAAAGATCATAATTGCATTACATCACAAAAACGTCATTTTTATACTAATGGATGCCATCCCAAAAATGCCAAGTAGCTGCCCCGTGCCATCCTCAGCAACTCTTACCTGCCAACTGGAAAATACATAAAAGTTAGTTTTGCTGAGTGAGTTCTAGTTTTATAAATAAAATACTTTACTTTCGATATAACCTTTCTTTACTTTCATACGCGGTCATGCATCATACGTACAGATAGAGAATATTACTTTTAACTTTCATTATCATTCATTTTTCACCATCATAGTCATAGCATGCTTTCATTTTATGCTTTCCGTTAACATTCTCTTACTTTCATTCTCATTCTTTCGTAATGTACTTATTATCATTCTTTTGCTTTCGTACTTGTTTACTTTCTTTCGTACGTTATGTCATTCTTTTACTTTCATATGGATCGATGAACAATACCCCGAACATTATGCACGAAGCTGATGCTGGACCTGTAGTAATTAAACCATGAACATTGTGCCTTAAGCTGATCCAGTCACCTAGGACAAGTCATCTCTCCCATTCATTCAAACCAATTGGTATACCCCGAACATTATGCACGAATCTGATGCTGGACCTGTGGTAATTAAACCATGAACATTGTGCACGAAGCTGATCCAGTCACCTAGGGCATACCAAAGGGCCTTGTCAATCTCAATGATTGACCCTGTGTGCATCCTTTGGGGTAGCTAACCCGCATCATAGTTGAGCTAATGACAACATGGTCATGCACCTCCTTTCATTTGCTTGCAAGCCATTCATTCGTTCATTACGTTTTACTTTTCATTGTTGTTATCTTTCATTTTGTTACGTTATTCTTTGTATTCTTTCATTCATTCGTCATACTACGTAAAGTAATAACATAATATTTAACGTATTTCATAACATAAAATAAATACGTTTTCATTCCATTAAAGATAACACATTATACATACCATACATCATTCGTACATTCTATAACCCTAAAACATCCCATAATCATGCTTAAAATGGGTAATCATTGCCCATAAGTCAAATCAGGTCAAACCCTAAAATTTCTGTTTTTCCTGAAATTTCAGAAAATATTCTAGGTGTCTAGGCGCATGGGCACTATTTGGGCGTTTCAGCCCTATTCAGGCGTTTTGCTACTATGCAGACGTCTGGATTTACACTTGGCCATTTTTCACTTAGACGCATGGGCCAATTTAGGTGCATGGGCACTATTTACGCATTTGGGCCTAACACTTAGTCATTCAGGGGCATATCCAAGACGTTTGAGTACTATTCAGGTGCATGGACCTGACTTAGGTGCATGGGCACTTAGGTGGTTGGGTACTGTTTAGGCGGTTAGGGTTCTGGGCGGTTGGGAACACTTAGTAAATCAGACCGTTGGACGCATGGGCCACTGTTTAGGCGCATGGGCAACTAACTTTCACTAAACTAACATAAATCAGTCCCAATCTAACATATATCATGTTCTAATCTTAGTATTAACATTCTAAGCATCATAACATAAACATAACCACATATAAACCCCAAATTAACACCCTTACACATACACATTCACACACACACATACGGGTAAAACCCATTTTTATAAAAAAAACATGAACACATGCATTTCCAGTCTCAAAATTTGCTACAAGCACTTTTCGTGTCAAGGAGTTATATAGGGACACCGATATCGTAACATCAGATGCAAAATATTACACATCGTATAGGAATTTTTAGGCGTATATAAACAATTTTCTAAGAGGTTGAGGATAATAATAGTTTTTTCTCGTTTAGGAAGACAAAAAATTATACATGTATGCATGTTGTGTTATGGTTATAGTCGCTAATCTACAAACTTGTATTCCTCTTTTTCAAATTATAATAAAACAAATTAAATACTTTTAAACTCTATGTAATATTTCTCCTATTGAGATTTCATTTCAATCTAATTTGAAGCACAGTACGTTATTACATTCGGTTGTGTTATATGTGTTGGTTGACGGGTTGAATTGTTTAAATTTAAGACTCTTTATTGTGTAAAAAACATGAATCTTAAGCTCGACACACTTAAAATCATAACAAGATGCGTTTACCTCTTTTATCTAGCCGTGTCAAACTGGCTGACGCTTTGGCTAGTAGTAATCAAGCTATAAAATATGTTAATTAGGTTGATGGGATGTACCAAAGAAGTTATATGAATATTAAACGACTTGAAGAGTTGGTCAGTTTACTAATCCAAATACTTGTCATTTTGTCAATCCAGATACTTGTCGTTTATTTGGATTAAATATGACGCCGTAAGACCTACTTATTTTTGAACGTATGAGAAAATGTTACTCTTATTTATCATTTCAATACAAGATTTTGATTTTGGTTTTTTTCTTTTGATAAAATTGTATTGTTACATTGCATAATTTGGATTAAATAGTGACAAGAACCTGGAATTTTATCGAAGAAAAAATAGTGACAATTTTGATATTTTTCTTTTGAACACTTTTACATTTGCTAATGTTCAAAACTGCTCTTTATCGCTTAATATAGAGTTAATTACTCGATTGGTTCCTGTGAATTGCTTATATTGCAAAACTGCTTCAAAGTTTTGAAAAATTAAACATTAGTCCCAACTATTTACCAGATTGTAACAAGATTGGTCACAAACACTTATAACTTCTGCTAAGTTTCTCAGTTAAGTAGAGGTGTAAAGTCCAAAATACGCCTAAAATTAAAGATAAAATAATGAAAATGTATATATATACACACACACATATATATATATACATACATATATATATAAATATATATACATATATATATATATACATACATATATACATACATATATATATATACACACATAATATGCATACATATATATACATACATACATACATACATATATATATATATACATACATATATATATACATACATACATACATACATATACATACATATATACATATATATACATACATACATACATACATACATACATACATACATACATATATACATACATACATACATACATACATACATACATACATACATACATACATACATACATACATACATACATACATACATACATACGTACATACATACATATATACTAGTGGGTGAAATCCGCGCGGTGCGGTGGGGGTATTAATATTTTTAGAACTGTTTCTTTAGCTAATTGTATGTATGTGTGTGTGTGTGTATATATATATATATATGCATATATATATACATATATATGTATCTATGTATGTATGTATATATATATGTATGTATATATGTATGTATGTATATATAAATGTATGTATATATGTATATATATATGTATACACACACACACACATATATATATACATATATATATATATATATACACATTACTATATATATATGTGTGTGTGTGTCACATAATATCATCATCATCCGACCACCACCATCGTTTCATCTCCACCACCATCGTTTCATCTCCACCACCATCGTCCACCACCGTCCGACCACCACCATCGTGTCTTCTCGACCACCATCATCCGACCACCACCACCATGTCATCTCCAGCACCACAGTTCAACCACCACAACCATGTCATCACCACCACTACCACAGTCTGATCACTACCTACTACATCCAAATCTAGAAATCTTGTTACATTCATGCCACAACTCACATCGATTATAGTTCTGGAGAATGGTGGAGGTGCGGCGGTGGGGAACATTAAAAAAGAAAGGCGGTGGCGGTGGAGGTGCGGAGGTGGAGAATGGGTGTCGGAGTTGCATGAGGGATGGTGGTGGTCTGGATGATATATTATGTGTGTGAGTGTGTGTGTGTATGTATATGTACTGATGTGTGTGATTGAGTGTATATATATTTAGTTATTTTATTTACTGAAATGGCTCCACACATTTATATATATATATATATATACACTATATAATAGAGAAACCATGAGTATATTTGTAATTTTATATTAATTTTAAGATGATATATGAAGAGTTGCATGCTTTAATGTGTAATATCATAAAATTTATTAGTATTATACCCTTTTACGCTTTAAATACTTGTACTCCATTATTTTTTAATTAAATTTAAAGTATGACAATTATATTTAAGGTTATCTTAATCTATCTATATCTATACTACTATATAATATAACGTTTTGAGCAATATTATAATTTTAATCCATTTTTAAGACAATTAAAAACATATTTATTATAATTGGTAAAAGTGATTATGTATAAATAACTTTTTATTTACAAATATGCTCATCCATATAGTAATGTAAATATGTTTCTCAGTTATATATATCTATACCATGAAACACCTGGTTATTTTCCTTTAAAGCCAAAGAAAGAATTAAAAGAAAGAAAAGAAATAAAGTCCAAGTTGAGGGACCAATCTTGCCAAAAAGAAGAAAAGGTTTGGAAGAGTGGGTAAAAGGGGATGGTAGCCCATTCCCCTCTCCGATTCACCATTTCAATCGGCCAAGGAGAGAGGAAGGGAGAAAAGGGCAAGTTTCGGGTTTTTGAAGAAATCAAGGTGCAAAAGTCGAAGTTAAGCGGGTTTGTAGGAAACTCTACTCGAAGAGGATGTTAATGTGAGTTCAAGGACCCCTCTTTTACATATTTTTAACTGATTTTGGTGCTGGAACACATCTAAAAATCATTTGTTGTGTGGGGTGTTAAACCCGTATGTATGTGTATGTGTATGTGTGTGACTCGGGTGGGGTTTGATTTCGGGCTTGGTTGTGCTTGAATGATGTTGTGGTTGTGTTTCTAAGGCTTAGGATGGTTGGTTTTAGCCTAGAACAGGTTAGAAAAGGGGCTGGAGGCCGAAACTGCAGTTCAGGTCGAAGAAGACTGCATTCTGCACCCAGCTAGGGCTCATGCGACTGGGAGCCATGCGACCGAATGGCATGCAACTGGAGGCCATACGTCCGAACAGCATGCGACTGAGGGTCATACGCCTGGAAAGCATGCGACTGAAGGTCACACGACTGGAGGACATGCGACTGAAGTCCATGCGCTTGAACACCATGCGACTGAGGTTCATACGCATGAAGGTCATACGACTGAGGGCCATGCGCCTGGATATTATATGACTGAGGTCCTTGCGCCTGAACGTCATGCGTCTGAGGTTCATTTACCCCTAGTGTCCATACGCCCAAATAGGGCTCATGCGCCCGAAAGGACATAGTTTATCTTCTGATTTTCGGGGAAAAAGAGTAATATAGACTTTGACTTGGGAGGTTCCCGGGGGTTATGTTAGTTGACTTTTGAAGTCACAGATTGATATGATGGGTGATGTATGATGTGACTTGATGTTTGATGATTATGTATGTTTGTATGAAATGTTCCTTATTATGTATGATGACGTGACTTTACGTGGTGTGATTATGATAAGGAACGTAAAGTATTATCTTAACGAAGTGAAAGAATTAAGATAATAAAAGTGGAACATAATGAACAAATGAAAAGTCTTGCAAGCAAATGAAAGGAGATTCACAACTCATTGAGAGTTGTTAGCTCAACTGTATGTTTACAGCGTGCGATTGTGGCTAACTCATAAGGGTTCATACACACAGTAAGAGTTAGTCTTGGTGACTGCTCCTATACGTGCGATTTTAATTACTGTGTGTTATTTAGCGTGCGATTATGGCTAACCCATAAGAGTTCACACACACAGGGGGAGTTAGTCTATGTGACTACTCTATATGTATGATATGGGGTCCTGGTCGCTTAACCCTAGATGATATGGCTTTGTGCTCAAGAGGGGGTTAAGTACATGACAAGACTTAGATAGAAGTGAAAATATAATAAATATACGAAAAGTGCGATAAGTACGAAATGTGCAAAACGTGTGAAATGTACGAAACGAACAATGATGAAGATAATAACTATTACCTTGATGTACGTATGATGTGTGATCACGTGCGATAGTAAAGAAAATGTTTTAACGAATGAAAGGTAATATAATGTTTTATAAAACTAAAACTCACACGGCAACGCTGACTTTTTATGTGTTTCCAGTTGGGAGGTAGTGATTGCTGAGGATGGTACGAGGCAGCTACTTGGCTCATTTTTGGATAGCATTCTTTTGTATAATGTTTTTGCACTGTGATACGAACGAACGATATTTTGTAATGAACGATGTATTATTTTTCAAAAGTGTTTATTTAAGGGAAATGAAATGTTTGTTTAAAGTGTTTCCGTTGCATGATATTAGTAAGGTTAATATAATTATATGTTTTAAGTGCCATGATTGACCAGCTGTGAGCGTCCCGGGAACGGGGCCTTATAAGTTGGTATCAGAGATAAAGTTTAAGTAAAACGGGTAAATTTTCAAAATAAACCTAAACTTAAACTGAAAATGGGACAGAAAGGGAAGGGATGCCAGTCTGAATAGCTACGTGCCATCAGGTATTTTCTATAATGTTAACTGGTATTATGTGCGCATGTTATGTGGTTATTGTGCTGCTTGTAGATTTAGATACTGATGTAGTCAGGACAGGTAATGCTCAGGGTATGAAGAGTAAAGTAAGTGGTTAATCACAACTGGCCACTGTAATTAGGGACTTACTATAGTTCAACTAAACTGAGCTATTCCCTTGAATGACCGTGTTGGTGTTTGAATCTTTCAGTGTGTGTTAGAGGATGGCCGGTGGTAGATCGTCTAAAGCTTCGCGAGGCGGAGTACGTGGAGGACGTCGTGCTGAACTGCGGCCCAAAAGAGGAAGGCCTAGAGTTGAAAAGGTGGTTCATGAAGAACCCGAGACCCCTCATCCAGAGGGTGGAGATGAGAGTGCCAATTTGAGAGCCTCAGTAAAGGAGGCTGTTGTGGAAGAAGTTTATCAGGTTATGCAGACGATCTTACCTCTGTGGTGACTAAAGTAATAAGGTTGTAAGGGAAGGAGAAAGGAAAGAGAGGAATAGGTCCTCGGGAGGACGGGAGCAACCGGAGCCGGAAACAGTTCTCTCCGATGATGAAGAGGAGGAAGAAGAAGAGCCTGCGCCGGAGGTGGCACAAGGATATAACTATAGGGCATTTCAAATGTGTAAGCCCCCTACCTTTAATGGTAATGACACTGCTGCTGCTGCTCACCGATGGGTGAGGGAAATAGAAGCTATTCTAAATATCAGCGAGTGCCGAGAAGACCAGAAGGTGAAGTTTGCTGCCCACTCGTTTGTGGACTCGGCTCTATGTTGGTGGGACAATATTGTCCAAGCCAAGGGTAGTAAGGCAATTGGAAGGATGAAGTGGGCAGAGCTGAAAAGGTTGGTAATTGAGGAGTTCTGTCCTCACAGGGAAATGGATAAGGTGGAAAGGGAATTCCTGTAGCTGGAGACGGGAACAATGACGCACCAATAATACACCACCAAATTCAATGAGATGGCACGGCTGGTGCCGGATCAAGTGACGCATCTGTCACGAAAGATCAAGAGGTATATTCAGGGCTTGCCGGCGGATGTCCGTAGACACATGATCGCTGCCTGACCGAGCACGTTTAGGTTGGCGGTTGATTTGGTGGGAAGGTTGTATGATGAACGAACGGTGGTGGTGTCTGAAGCTAGTAAGAAAGGTGGACGTGACCGGAACTGGAATAGGAAAAGGTTTGGTCGGGGTGATATCTAGACGAGTAACAAGAGTGCATGGGTGGATGACCGCCGTGTGGTCACATCTGGTGCAGGGTTGAAAAGGTGTGGTAAATGCGGGAAGGAGCATTCGGGAGAATACAAATGTGGATCAGATATCTGCTTCAAGTGTGGAAAGCCTGGTCATATGGCGAAAGATTGCGGAGTTATAAGGTGTTATAACTGTGGGGAAAATGGTCATCTGAGCAGGGATTGTAAGAAGCCAAGGGCTGAGAGTTCGGGAGTGAAAAAGGTTGGAGGAGAAGGGCAGAGGGCAAGCGCCCAAGCTTTCACGATGACTCGGAAGGAGGCTAGAACGGACCCCGATGTGGTGTCAGGTACGTTTCTAGTAAACCAAACTCTTGCATCTGTGTTATTTGATTCTGGAGGTAGTAGGAGTTTCATTTCTCCTACCTTTTGTGCTATGCTTCCCGTTAGAAGTAGAAGTATTGATAAGCTCTTCAACGTAGAAACTGCTATAGGTAAGTCTACCGGAATTTCTGAGGTGATAGAAGGCTGTGGCATCGAGTTAGAAGGTCACAGGTTTCCTGTTAGGCCATTCGTGATGACCTTAGGTGGTTTTGACGTAGTTCTTGGGATGGATTGGTTGGCGAACCATAGGCGAACATTGTGTGTCGCGATAAGATGATTCGGTTAACAGCGCCTGACGGGAGTATGGTGACGGTTTATGGTGATCGAGTTACTACGATTCCGAGAGTGATTTCAATGGCGGTGGCGGGAAAGTGCATGAGTCGTGGGTGTAGTGCCTACTTGGCCTACGTGAAGGATGTGGATACACCAACACCATAACTATTTGATGTACCAGTTATGTGTGAATATCCAGAAGTATTCCCAGAAGATCTACCAGGTGTGCCACTGGACCGTGAGATCGAGTTTCAAATCGACTTGATACCCAGTGCTCAACCTGTAGCTAAGGAACCGTATCGGTTGGCTCCAACAGAGATGAAGGAATTGATGGAACAACTGTAGGAGTTGCTTGGTAAAGGGTTCATTTGACCGAGTATCTTTCCTTGGGGTGCCCCGGTCTTATTCGTAAAGAAGAAAGACGGTAGCATGAGGATGTGTATAGACTACCATGAGCTGAACAAGTTGAAAGTGAAGAATCGGTACCTGTTACCGAGGATTGATGATTTGTTTGATCAGCTTCAAGGTGTCAGTTGGTTTTCAAGGATAGATCTTCGATCTGGCTACCATCAGCTAAAGGTGAAAGAGCAGGATATTCCTAAAACAGCTTTTTGCACGCATTATGGTCACTACGAGTTCCTCGTTATGTCATTTGGGTTGACCAACACCCAGCTGCTTTTATGGACTTGATGAACCGAGTGTGTCGACCGATGTTGGATAAATCAGTGATTGTGTTTATTGATGATATCCTGATTTATTCGAAGAGCGAGGTAGAGCATGCCGGTCACATTCGAGAGGTGTTGGAGACATTGAGAAGGGAGAAGTTGTATGCCAAGTTCTCCAAATGCGCGTTCTGGTTGCACGAGCTTCGATTCTTAGGTCACGTGGTGAATCCGGAGGGGATTATGGTGGATCCGCAAAGGTGGAGCCGGAGATGCAATGGAAGTCTCCAAAGACGCCATCTGAGATCCATAGTTTCTTAGGTTTGAGGGCTACTACCGAAGGTTTATTCAAGACTTCTCTAAGATCGCTTCTCCACTAACCAAGTTGACCCGAAAAGATGTAAATTTTATGTGGGGTCAAGCTCAGGAGAAGGCATTTGAGGAATTGAAGGCGAGGTTGACTCAAGCTCCTGTAATGTCATTACCTGATGGAAGTGAAGATCTGGTGGTTTATTCCAATGCTTCCTACTCGGGGTTGGGGTATGTGTTAATACGGAGAGGAAAAGTTATAGCCTACGCATCCCAACAGTTAAAGGTTCATAAGGTTAACTATCCTACTCATGATTTGGAGCTAGCAGTAGTGGTCTTTACGTTAAAGATTTGGAGGCACTACCTATATGGGATGAAGTGCACCATATTCACTGACCACAAGAGTTTGAAGTACTTCTTTGAGCAGAAAGATTTGAATATGAGACAAAGAAGATGGTTAGAGCTAATAAAAGATTATGATTGTGAGATCCATTATCATCCGGGCAAAGCCAACGTGGTGGCGGATGCCCTTAGCCGAAAGGAAAGACCCGAGCCGATTCAGGTGAAAGCGTACCAGCTGATTATAACCTCGGATGTGATGAAGCAAGTCAAAGAGTTTCAAGATGAGGCATTGAAAGAAGATCATCTTAACTCTGAAAGGATGAGAGGTCTGGTTACGGAATTGGGTGAAAACACACTCGGTGTTAAAACCTGATTCGGGCGGATGTGGATTCCTTGTTTTGGGGATCTACGTGTGAAAATTATGAATGAAGCTCATAAGACTTGATTCTCTATTCATCCCGGTGCTACAACGATGTACCAAGACATGAAGAAAGGCTATTGGTGGCCGGGTATGAAGCGCGATGTGGTGGAGTATGTGAGTAAATGCCTTACTTGTTTACAAGTAAAGGCGGAGCACCAAAAGCCGTATGGAAAGATTCACCCGTTGGATATATCGGAGTGGAAGTGGGAGCACATCACCATGGATTTTATTACAAAGATACCGCGTACCATGAAAGGGTATGATGCTATATGGGTGGTTGTTGATCGTTTGACGAAGAGTGCTCACTTCCTACCGATTCACGAGACATATTCATCTGAGAGGTTGGCGGATCTGTTCATTAAAGAGACCGTAACTCATCATGGTGTGCCGGTGTCAATTGTGTCTGATCGTGACACCCGGTTTACATCTAAATTTTAGAAGAAATTCCACGATGCAATGGGGATGAGTTTACATATTAGCACGGCTTATCATCCTCAGATGGATGGTCAGTCAGAAAGGACGATTCAGATGCTGGAAGATATGCTTCAGGCAAGCGTCATTGATTTTGGAGGAAGTTGGGATGACCACTTACCGTTAGCTGAGTTCTCATATAACAACAGTTATCATGCCAGTATTGGTATGCCTCCTTATGAGATGCTATAAGGCAGGAGATGTAGAACACCTGTTTGTTGGGGTGATATCGGCCGTAAAGAGTTAGGGAGCGTCGAAGTGGTCGAGGCTACGACTAAGAAGTTGGAAAGGTTTAAAGCCTTCATGAAGGCAGCCAAAGACAGACAAAAGTCGTATGCTGATAAATGACGTAGACTGATTGAGTTCCAGGTGGGTGATAGAGTTATGTTGAAAGTCTCACCTTGGAAGGGCATTATTTGGTTTAGAAAGCGGGGCAAGTTAAGCCCAATATACATAGGGCCTTTCCGAATCATTGCTCGAGTAGGAGAGGTGGCCTATAGACTGGGGTTACTAGAAGAGTTAAGTGGAATTCATCCGACATTCCACGTATCTCATCTGAGGAAATGTTTGATAGACGAGGACATGGTTGTACCGCTGGAAGATATCGAGGTAGATGAACGGCTCAATTGTGTGGAGCAACCAGTGGCAACTATTGATCGTAAAGAGAAGAGATTGAGAAA